>CABFOV010001143.1:84812-132302 GCA_902141375.1 Timema poppense
ACCCATACTGAAAACACCATCTTCATAAATTTTGTTTCACTTGAAATTCTTCCACAATTTGAATGAGCCTAAACATTGTAGCTCTTACACACTCTCTTAGCTTCCTTTATTTACTAATTTCACTTTAATCTTTCTCTTTTTAACCACTATAAAAATAACTTAAATTGGGAGCCCACATTCATTTGGCTCCATCTTGGACCACCAAACCAGGAAGAAGGCTTTACTATTTTAAAAACCTTCTAATCTTTTAAATTAAAAAATGTTCTATTCCAAGTCCAAAGATAAAACAAACTATGTATAAATAAAAACGAAAATGAATTGTTGGCTATAGACTAGTGATAAAATAAAAATGAAATGTAGGTTTAATATAAGTATTTAAATATAGCCAATTGAATAAGAATAATGTTTTTAATACAAAATTAAATGTCTATTTCCTTCTGTCAAAATTAAAAATCGCGCTCGTTTTTATTCCTTCCAAATCACGAAGTTCACTCCTCACTCGTTTGATAGCGCTGGGCATGCGTTAAAACAAAGATGGCCGACCTTCAAAATAAATAGTCAATCACACTTCTTAAAAGGATAATTAATATGCTTAATAAAAGGTAAGTGTTCTTCCTTAAATCAAAATTCCTTATTTAAATTATTTAAAACAATGTTTTACGTTGTTCCTTCCGTCCATTTACTTAATTTAATATATGTAAACATTGTCATTAGTCAGGCTGGCAACATGCCGGCGAGCTTCGAATATTTCACGGAAATTTAAATTATAATTGTTCACAAAAGTAGAAATAAAATAGGGAAATACAAGGTAGGGCGGCAAATAACATCATAATATTCTACTATTTAATTTATTTTAGTGATCTTTTTATACTAATGGTTTACTATTTTGTACGATAATGCGTTTTAAAACAACTTGTTACAAATTAAGAATAATAGATATTTTCACTGCATTTCAATATAGATTATCCGGAACAGAGTACATATATTATATTAATTATGTTAGTATAGCCATCTTTACGTGGAAGGTGATTGTAAACCAATCAGAAATAAATCATTTACAAACATATTCAGGATAAGAGCTATGACCTTACAATCATCATCTATACAATCTTCATTTCGTGTCCACTGAGAATGATGATTTATTAATAAAAGTATGCTTTTAACTATATAAAATGTGTTGACCTTATTACTGGTACTGATATATTTTGTTAGAACTACATTAATATTATATTAATTTTCCTACACGCAAATTTTATTTCCTACATGTGTGTTATTTTGCTACTAAATGAATTTAAATTGATGAGAACTGATACAACCTTATGAAAACATACAAATACAATTAGCTGATAGAGATGAACAGATGTTTTATATTGTAACCATTGTGAATAAGTTCGTTGTATAATACAGTCGCACAAAAAAAAAAATGAAAGCATATTTTGTGTGTAAGTTGACACCATATCCTAGATAGGCATTTAAACATAAAAGTTAATACCTGATAGGAAAGTTACTTGATTGATGGGTATACGGGTATTGGGAAGAGGGAATAATATCAACAAAAATTAAAAGAGTAGATAAAACAAGAATCTAATGTAACTAGGCTTATTATATGTTTACATTTGTATTTTTTTTTTTAGTTTTAATAGTGTTTTATAAGCCTAGCTAATACTTATAGCTAATTAGTAATTAAGTAGCTGTATATTAAATTATAAATATAAAGAGAAATATAGATTTATTACCCACGCGTTTGATACAAATTAAATAATATGAGAAAAATTTACAATTATTCAAACAATATATTAATATACATTATTATCAAGTTCGTTATAAGTGCTGTAAGATTATAAAAACAAACTTACTTTAAATAAATTCCAAAAAATAATTTTAATTTTAAAATTTAAAGTCAACCACCGTCATATTGAAATATAATTTTATTTAAATGTTTTCAATGTTTAAAATTGTATTCAAAGATTTATATGAATGAACCAATAGTTCTAGTACGGATACCTTTAGACTTGGGTTTGCCAAACTCAGACTCTGAGAGATATACATTCAATTAGTAAAATTGTTTTGCAATCTAACCTAATTTTAAATTTGCAGTATTACGTATTGGCTACTATTTTAACATATACATAGGGTTTTACATCACATCTTTGTTCAATCAGGAGTAAGCTATGTGGTTTGATTTAGTATTTGTAATAAAAATTATCTCCATTACATCAAATCGCAAGAAAGCTATACCAGCCAAACAGCTGCCAAATGTTTGCAAAGATACTGCTAAAATTTGTCGAGTTATGAAAATATAGTTGTATATTTTGTACTAAGATACACATTCGAATAAGTAAAAGAATACAAAGTAAGTTTTAGTAGTTTAAATAAAATAATGATCAAATATATATATTTTTAAACAACTTGTATAGCTTATTATGAAGAATAGCATTCAATGTCATCAAGAATTTAGTAAATTGTATTGAGTAACCTTGCACTCTAATTAAATTTCAGTTGTCGAAATCTTCCTCTGTAAATCTAATTCTATACTTCTTTTTTTTTATCACATCTAGCTGAAAAAATGATGAGTTGCACAGGTTGGTGGGGTAGAACTAAACCTTCTTTCTGAGTGTTGCGCGAAATTTAACTGAATAAGTTTCCTACTAGACAAGAGATTACATATCCAAAACTTTAAGCTGCACTCTTCAAATAAAAAGATAGTTAGAAAACCTTATTTTTTTGTGTAAGCCACCTAAAGCGCCACCTAAAGCATCACCATGATCCACTGAAAGCACGTGATCAATAGTTTGCCTCTATCTGTGTTTAGACAATATGAGTGCTAGTTAAGATAAGTACTTAGTTAGTTAAACTAATATTACTTTGAAGTCAACTTATAAAGTTTAATTTTAATATTTTTTTTTTAAAGAAACGTATTCCCCTCTTTAATTTTTTCCTTCTTGAAATCCTATTAGTTAAAATATAATCCTCCAACCAGTCACAATGGAAGCTGATGATGTCAAAGTAGACTGAGCTACCAATTAGACGTCATCGCGTATTAGTAATCTTATTTTTAATTTATCTGACACTTAAAGTAATATCGATCTAGCCAAAAGCTTAAAGTATCTTTCTGTGATCCCACTTATAATTAATTAATAGTTACTCCTACAACTTCTGCTTTTTAACTTAGTAAGACCCCTTATTTAAGACCTCACAGAGACTCGCACTAAATATCTCAAAAGTATTTGATAATATTAAAAAAAACATTAAGGAAAACACAAAGTTTTAAAAGTCTAAGAGTGGGGGTAGTTTTCAGTCATTCACGTATAAAAACTATATCGTAGTAAAAAGTATATCTTTAGATCTGCTAAGTTAAAAGTATACCAAATATATCACGTATAATATATGAAAGTGACCAAAATAGCCTTTATTAGCCATAAACGGCACGATAGGTTCATTAATTGTTTCGCATGTGTTGTTCAAATAAAATAGATCTTTTCGCCGATGGAAAGTTTGTGAAAGAGGCCTTAACTTAACCTGTTTAGTTAACTATTCGTTAAAAGTTCAGAATGTAATGTTTAAGAATAACAAATCTTTTCACGGATAGTGAGTTTGTGAAGAAAACCTTAACTGAAGCTGTTGTTGAATTTCTTGCTCAATTCAAACTTAAATACGAAATACTAATTAATATTAATTATGTCCAGCTATCAGCTTGAACTATTAACACGCTGTATAGAGATGATGGCCATGTTTTTAATCAATTCAATTAAGATCCGGATGGACTTCTAGAAGTTTTGCAAATCTCTCTTCCAAGTATTTCCATGTATTATTATCACTTCACTATAAGTGCGCTACTGTAGCTATGGTATTCTCCCCACCGACCACTCTCCCCCTCCTATACTTCACCCTTTCAGAGAGTCCTTAAATTCCACAGTTAATCCACGCAGCCACCACCATCCCCCTAATCTTTTCAAATTTGATGCTTGATACTCAACAAAATACAAACTATCACCGATGTAATCTCCAAGGAGTGATGCCAAGTTTTGAGCCACAGTCTCGGGGCTTTAAATAATGATGTCCAAACTCAAATGACAAGGGTTCTAATCCCTGTCAAAGTATAATTTTCCTGGGATACCATAGGAAATCATTAATTAAAGTAAATCATTACAGTTTTATTTAGTTTATCTACTACCGTATAAATATTTTAAAATATATTTTCCTCTCAATATTTAAAAAAAAATATAAATATTTCTTTAGATTTTTTTTTCAGAGACAGTTTTAAAGGTTACTACTTATGGTAATTATTAAAATATGTGGTATAGGGAAGATAGAATTAAATAAGTGCACCACAGTTGGTTTATATAGAATATAGAAAACCAAAGAAAAAACAACACTATTTTCTAGGTGATAGGCTGTTAAAAAATTGGAAATATATTTTTAAAAAGGTTGTTAAATTAATGCGAAATACTGCAATTTGTCAAATTTTATTTCTTCTAAAGATATTTTTTAAATATTGTACACTTATCTCACTTTACAAATAGATCCTACTGTTAGCTTTTTTTGGAATACCATACTAACAAGAACATTGCATTCTAAGATCTAAAAAAAGATCCGAATTTAAAAAAAACATTTGTAAACCATGTATCCATTCTAAATCAATAATTTTTTTATTATAATATGATTATAAACAATCTAAAGCTAAGATTTTTCTTTTGTGTTGTTACGTTAAGTTTAATCTTATTAAGTAGAGATGAGGAAGTTAGCTAAGAGGAAGAGAACCCGCATTTTCGTTGATTGAAGTTGCGAAAACCAGAGTGATAAATCACTTATGGAAAACCATTGAAGCTATATATATATATAGATATATACTTAAGATGGCTTTCCCGTTAAATATATATATATATATTTGCAATCGTCTAAATAAAGTAAGTTTTTCTGTGGCTCAAAGAGCTGTTTTCCAAAATCAATAATATGTTCTTAAATATTTTACCTTGGTGATTTGGATGGAATTTATTTAGTTCAGTTATTATATCTCAGAAATGATGAATGTATTACATTTATTATAGCAAAGTAATGACCAAAATTTTACACTTTGTTTGTGAAGCTCTACCCTTACTGGAAAATTAACGTTTCTGATAACCAAATTTAATAAATATATTTTTAATACATAACTTTATTCAAACGGGTGGATAATTATTATTATTATTATTAATAAGAAAACTTTTTGCATGAAAAGCAACACAAAATCATGGGGAATAAGAGAAGAGATTATCCTGGAATTAATAAAGTTTGGAAAACTGGAAACAGTTTAAATATACAATCTATATGAATTATTCTCTTGTAACGATAAAGATACATTTCTGGAAGTTAAATCTATCTTTAATAGTCTCAATCTAGCTACAATGTAATTTGAAATTATCACAGTTCAACCTATGCAGCATACAGAATTATTCAACCCTTAGATAAGTTGCTAACTATGAGAATTCATTTTTCGGTTCCAAATTAATATGTGGGACAGTTTTCTCCATAATAAACTTCCTAAAGAACAAATATTGGTCTAGCATAGCGGATGAACGATTGGATGATGCAATACTTTAATTATCGTAATTTAATATTACAAACCAAATTATTGAAAAACTAGCTTATAGAATGGCAGTTCTATATTTCACATTAATAATAATTGTGATATATTCCACGTTGAATGTGTGTTATTATAGTTTTATAATTTACTGTACAATTTCATAATAGTTATACAAGAATTAAATAGTTTCATTAGACCATTAATATTTTATTAAAATTATGATTTTTCTAGACAAGTGGAGATGTATATTCGGATAAATTGAATATTAGGAATAAATAATACATGAGTTATATATGAAAAAAACAATATGTTATCGTGGGAACTTTGATAATTTTGGAAGTAAATCAGGGATAATTAATATTTACAGCCCTGGATTTAGAGTAAGGCTGAAACTATAGCCTATTTTCAATGAAGACTAGTGTATTCTTAAGCACCACATCTTATCAAATTTTAGGATTTTAAATTGCAGGTTTGATACTAAATGGGAAGAAATATGTAAAAAGGAGATTTAATTTGATAAGTTTTGTACAAGCAACCCCAAACCAGTCTTTCCTGTTTTTTCTACTTACTTAACCTTCCTCTTTCTGTATCGCTTTAAGGTAGGTCATCAATAATTATAGACTGATAATAAATGTTAAAAATAAATAGTGAAATTCATGTATTTTCGAATGCTTTGTTATAAAACACAATTTCTTTGATTTTTGTGTAACCCTTAGCTAGTATTATGAGCCTTTAATTCATCCTGTAAGGTAGCAGTATTACTATTAATTATTCAATTGTGTTAAGGCTTATTAAATAAGGCTTTGCGTAATCTATGAAGGTACAACGGTGACCTTTCAGAGTGAGTTGAGGGTGCATTTAGAGTAACCTGAAAGGTACCTTTACAGATTACGATATGACATCATCTTATAATCATTAACATAATATAATGCGTCAATATAAGACTGCTGTCATTCAGGGTAGAAAATTGTTTACTTTACATCATTATTCATATGGCTTGGTAAAAATGAGAGTTGTTTCTTCTTTTTTTCTTCAAATGAAGAAACGTTCCAGGTTATCATGTACAGTATATTACTTATATTCTTCTTTTTAACGCTTGTTACGACAAAATAATAAACTTTTATTTATTTTTAACATTCACACTTATGAGGCTATACTATTTTTGTTAACAAAATCATAGAGTCCTAGCACAGCTAAGCCTATAAATCCCTGGAATCACACACACAAAAAGTGGAGTCTAAATTATTCATATTCAGCAAGTGCTCACACTACCTAGAGTCTGAAGTAATTTAATACATTGGTATTGGAATACAATACTAATGCATATTTTTACTAATAATATGTAAGACTTTTAGATAATAATGATCACGGACAATTTGAAAGTGACTCTTAATCAAATCCCATTGATACACATTCCATTCGTCCACCTCTTGACGTTGGATCGGTTTAAAACTTGATGGGTTCATCATAATTATGTATATTTCCCCTAGAATAATACACTCAAAATTGAGTCGTGTTTCAACCCACCATCACCCTTCACAAACATAGAACAATTAAAAAGAAATGAGCAACAAGCAACGGAAAAAAGAACTAGGTATTGTTGGAACGTTTATCTCTTGACGAAGAAGGTGATTGTTAATTGGACGTCAGCACCTTTAATTTGTATGCATCTAGTAGGGATGATAGATCACGACGGGGAAAGGCTAGGAACCTTTGTCGAGAAGAACATACATTGCCTGTCCCCATTACTATACCCCTTCTCCCACTTTTAGTGCTCTATCTTTCTCTAAAACTTTGTGCTAACATCTCTAATTGATCCTGTCCCAGCGAAGAGCATTCTCGCATTGCATTACCATATATTACTCCCTTGAAACTTTGAGAATCTCCAGATAGAAATCATTCTTCTATCATGGATTCGAATGTTTGAATAGCTTAGGATAGCGGCGACTCAACTTTCCTTATGACCGTTAATTCATCCTGTACCTTTAGGGTTAGCTTAGCCAATCAAATACGTTGAATATAGAACTGGTTTTAGTCTAGTCTGCTGTCAGCTCAATGATAAGTAAAATAGATCCTTATGAGGGAATATTTTTTCTACACAATAAAAGTCAAACTCGGTGGTTTTGGAGGTAAGGTACTCACTTCAGGCCCCGATGTTAGTGTGTTCAAACTCAGCCAACTTCAACAGGTTTTAATTGAACGACAAGCATCCGTAGCACAACTTTCTTCGGAGATAAAGTAAATGCGTTGGTCTCTGTCGATTGTAAGATGTATAAAAAATTCTGAAAGGATATGAATATACCTTTCCTGGAAAACCTGTGTAGGCTCCTTCGTGCTCGATGATAGAAATTCTAATATGGTAATATAACCACTAGGTTTAGAACGAACACAATAAATACCTCTAATAAATTAAAATAATATACAATAAAACATGTTAAATATAATTATAGTTAATTCATGATTTTATTATTCTGATGCTAATAGATTGACAGTGTTAACTATTCTTGGTTTTCTACCTTTAAATGGGTAAAATGCTACTATCAAGCAAGGTAGACATTTAAAATTAATATCATTAAAGATTAACTATGTATTAAAACACAAATTATATTACCAAAACTAAGATATAAAAAATAGTAAATGAAAAGTAAAGATAGTTTTTTTTATAGAGATATCATATGTTAGTAGATTATTAATATACATTACAAATAAAAAATATAATAAATTCAACTTATAATTTTTGTGTTAATGACAAGAACATTTTAGTCATGGACTAAAAGGTTATATGACAAATTCTTAAAACGGCTCATTATAAATATAAGGAATAAGGAAAGTAGTTTTGGATGGAGTGTAACATGAGAGAAAACGAAAGTAAAGCACAGAGATAAGTCACATGTTGAACAACCAAGCCCTTTGAGAATGGTCTTGCTTCTAAACATGATCCCCCTCAGTAGGCAGTGTGAATCTAACGCTTTAGACCGCAAATCTAATGTTGTGTCGATGAATTATTTTAATGGTAAATTAATAAAACAATAGTATTAACACATTCCGACATATGACGTTGGTTCCATCTTAATACTTTAATAAAGCTGTTTACTAATTATTAAGAAATTTCTCGGTTCCGTATAGTTTTTCTGGATAATTAAAAGGGAATCATTGTAAATACCCTAATAGTAGATATTTAAATTTAATAAAAGGATAGGCCTGCTTAGAACATTGATATCAGATTTGCTTTTGATAGATCCAAATATGTAACATGCAATTCAGCTTCAGTCATTGCTCATTCCCTTTTTCTTTTTTTATAATTTCCTTTGTCTTTTCATTCACCAACTCATTAGCTTTGTGCTTTGCTTCAAACACATGACAATCAATGTCATTAACGGATTTGCTAGCTTTAAATAACGCTGGTATCTCGTCACACGTATACCATGTGTCACAATAACGCTTTCCCAAGTTTTTATTAAAAGCCCTTCATAATATTTGAATGCGTTTATCAGCATTAGCGGTATTAAATCCTGATTAATTACACCGTTACACTTATTGCTCCTTATATCGAGATGCATTAATGATGTCACAATGTGAGAGAGATACATTTGATACTTTAATATCCATAATAACGTGGCTTAGATTTAGATACCATGTTAATATAATGTCCGAACACTCTTAATATCAGTATCGGGGCATTTACCAGGTTTATTAGAATATTAGCTTCTGCCATTAACTGCCATTATTCTATCCTTGTTATAAATTATAGTTTTTTTATATGGATTGCATATTATATTTTGAATTTTGAAAAGTGAGTGAGATCTATTTTATTTTTAATTATCAGACTTGGATTCACTTAGTATATAATTATGCGTTAATCTCACCTAAACATAAATACCAGAATGATTCTTCTTCTTCAATGAAGTGTTTGAATTGAGGTAGCCATTAGGAAAGCATAGTATTCATAAATCTCATCTATGTCTTGGCAACAGTTTAAGATTGTAATCCAATCCCCGCCAACTCAAAAAATATCCCTTCCTTCATATTAATTCTAAAATGTTTGCAGAACATATGTATTCTAAAATAAACATTAAAATGTCCCAGTATTTAGATACTATTTACTGGATGTTTCTGAATAAGTGTTTTTATATTTATATTTTCTGAAAATATGAGATACACTGTGGCTATCCTTATTTATGTAATAAAAAGACACGGAGAAAAATATATTTTGTATTTAGACATTCATAAGATAATTAATGATCTTAGGAAACGCTTTGGTGGCCACATGGTCTAAGACACTACTATCACAATATACTATAATGCCAATGACGTGGAGATAGTGGTTCGATCGTAGTCTGGTGTACTGAGGTAGTTTTTACTAAAAGGTTTCCCTCTCTCTCTCTCTCTTCACGCAAATGAGAGTATACTTTCACTAAAGTCGTCCTTCCTCATTACTAACCTAATAGTGTAGCTAGTACTCAAGTGTATAACCCTAATGTATGACGCTGCGCTAAAAATATATAGACACTTGAAATGAATAAATAATTTTAGGTAAGATTCAATTTTACAATATAGTACATAAAATAGTTTATAGGATTGTAAATGGCATAGGTCATTAGATATAGCTATTAGCTTTATAACAAAACTTACATTTATAATTCAGATAATTTTTTCCATCGGAATGAATTAAGAATAATCATATTTTTAAACCTGTTTAGTTAAAATATAGAGTGAATTTATTAATGAATATAACTTTAGTAGATATTTAACAAGTTCTATTAAAGTTTTGTATCTATATAAAGGTATAAATAACATTCTGTCATTTGTATATTAAATAATGTGAAATTAGAGAGGATTTAAAAATGTATATTGCTATAATTACTTTAAAATTGCGTTATAGCAAATTGGATGTCCCTTACCAACACAAAAATTATTTCAACTTCACAAATTATTACTACTGCCGTTTTTTGTATAATCAATGGTACCAATATATCCTTGTTGGTAAGAAAAGGGTATTTTTCTATGTAATATATGCTATCATTAATCAATAACTATTTTTGTATTAGTCAAACTGGATTTAATCTCATAATCTTTGAGATTTAATTTAAAATAAAATGTTTCATTGTATCGACATAAACCAACAAGTTATTACTATCGCAGTATACACTAATAACAAGTAGTAGTGCGTGTAGTTAAATTACAGATAAATAATTGCAATTTTTTTTATTAACAACCATGTTCTTTGCTTGACGATAAAATATGATGAAAGGGATACTTAAAGGAGTATCATAGATTGACCTGCTAAAAGACACAATTACGCCTTGTGAGGATGAATTAAATATAATAAAATAGCAACAAAGGTGAATAAAGTAATACATATTAGAGAATCTAAATACAAATTTAAAAAATTATTACTACTACTGTTGGGATCTCTTTTTAAATGTGCTAATGGATTTGGGACCCTCCGTATAAAGGACACACTTTTAATGAAGTCTGATGATTATTTTGAACTAATTGAAAATTAAATAGCCAAACAATCAGCAGTTTGTCACTATCACATCGCCTAAAGACGCTCAATTGTCAGGATGGCCAACGGAAGGAATACAGAAAGGGAAAAAATATAAGTTTTGAAACAAATTTTGAATTAATTTTTATTTTAAAAATTACTAGTTTGAATGGTTGACATTTTACTAGACTAATATGATGGATAAGTGTTTTAAAGTATATAAAAGTAAAATCTGAAATCATTAATGTGTATAGGTGAAACCAGCTCGCTAGAAAACCACGCATTAACTGAATCTCGTACGTTTCCAAGTCCGTCCCCTTGTACTCTTATTATACTAAAATTCACTTTTCATATCGCAACCCCCACAGTCAATTTGTTCTAGGTTGGATTGAATGTACCACAGTATAGTCAACTGTTATTTCCATACAGCCTCCTTTAGTGAGTATGAAGGGAATGCAAGAAAATTGCATTTTTTTCCAGTTTTAATTGTTAATTTATTTGTTTCATTCAAATTAAATCAAATTTTGCTTCAGTACAATTATAGAGTTTAGTTTTTTCCCCATGGCGTTATCAACCGTTGTTGAATATCTTTAAAGGTGTCCTAGAATTTAATAACAACATTTTCTATTCAGTTAAAATGTTTATCATCTAATCTATGTGCTATTATAATTATTTATGAACTGTGCTCTAGCAATTGTTTAATAACTGTGCTATGGCAAATTATAGATAACTTTGTTATGGCAAATATTTAATAACTGTGCTAGAGCAGATGTTTAATAGCTTTGCTAGGGCAAATGTTTAAGAACTGTGTTATGGCAAATGTTTAAGAACTGTTCTATGGCAAATATTTAAGAACTGTGCCATGGCAAATGTTTAAGAACTGTTCTATGGCAAATATTTAAGAACTGTGCTATGGCAAATATTTAATAACTGTGCTATGGCAAATGTTTAAGAACTGTTCTATGGCAAATGTTTAAGAACTGTGCTATGGCAAATGTTTAAGAACTGTGCAATGGCAAATGTTTAAGAACTGTTCTATGGCAAATATTTAAGAACTGTGCTATGGCAAATATTTAATAACTGTGCTATGGCAAATGTTTAAGAACTGTGCTATGGCAAATATTTAATAACAGTGCTAGGGCAAATGTTTAATAGCTGTGCTAGGGCAAATGTTTAATAGCTGTGCTAGGGCAAATTTTTAAGAACTGTGTTATGGCAAATATTTAATAACTGTGTTATGGCAAATGTTTAAGAACTGTGCTATGGCAAATGTTTAAGAACTGTGATATGGCAAATGTTTAAGAACTGTGCTATGGCAAATATTTAATAACTGTGCTATGCCAAATATTTAATAACTGTGCTATGGCAAATGTTTAAGAAATATTGAATTCATCATGCGAAGAAAATTACACCCTTTGTTTGTAGTGAAGCAAAAAAAAAAAAAAGGATTTCTAAAAAATAACTGCAAAAACACCACCCTCTTAAACCAGCTTTTCCTACATCTCCAAATTTGTACACAGCAATAGCTGCTTTCAACAATGCCCTCCTATTTGTGATTATCTAAAGGGTCGATAGGGCCTATAAGGACCTTGGCCATGTCAAATGCAAGTCTACAACCTATTTTTTGGAATGGTTGGCGGAAGAGAGAAAGGTGTGGCGTAGCTTAGCCTCACAGCCGACCAAAGTATCATTCCGCACCAACAAGAACAGATGGATCATGGAAACCGTAGATGGCGCTAGCTAACGGACAGGTCTTGCAGAGAAATTATACGTTTGGAAATATCAGTTTCTTCGAGAACGAGTGAGATTTTCAAGTTAATATTTTAAACAACCCTTCTAAGATAATTTATCGATGTTTATTAATTGTTATATTTTCTTATTTTTTGTTATGAAACCGGCCGTTTTCTATTGATTAATGTCCATTTTATCGATATTTGATCACTGTTAAAATTTTAGAGGAGGTGAGTTTAAAAAAAAGTATAACTTAATCAACATGCTTCTATTCTTGAACAAATCGTTCCCAAAAATAAAATTGCAAAACAATAAAAATTCTTGAAAATAACCGTTTGTTCCCATGGTTCCGCATTTCTACGCCAAATGAAGACGACCACTTAACCCCTCAGATATACACTAACAATCAGAGGAGGTTACACATAAGATCTATACTCATTCTACACACTTGTGATAAAACCTGTCGAGTGGACATTAAGCACACACGGTCTAGGACAACTGGGCAACGCCATCTGTGCGCCACCAACCAACCAGCCAGGACAGCTGGGCGTTAAAATAAAACTATTTTTTAATTTTTTTTACTAGCTTATGTAATTTTTTAGAATAAATAATGCACCCTTTTTACATATTTTATTATTATCCCCCATTATTATTTCTAACCTAACCTAACTTAACCTAATGAAGTTGATGATATAATTTTAAGACTAGTTAGGGACTATAGTAATAGAGACATTATTTCGTTTTTACGAGGTTTTGCACATAATATTGCAATGCATTAATACAAGACAAAGAACATTTAAATAAAATGTATTGCTATGCATAATTATATTTTTTATCCATCACTTTGCATTAAGCTAGTGTTTACCTATCACTTTTCTTGCTAGTTTTTACCAATCACTTTTTAATTTTTAAATTGAGAAATATATAATTAAAAAAGAGTGAGTTTTTTGTTTTTACTTATCACTTTTTAATAAAAAATAAAAAATGCATTGCAAAAAAGTGAGTTTTTAAAAAAAGAAAAAATTGGGGTTACTTTTGGCGGCCAGTTGGTGGCGCCCGGATGGCAGCGCCCAGTTGTCCTGATTCGACGCCACACACCCAATTTAAGTAACAATATCATAATCTGAAAATTGAAATATGACACCTAGACACGGGAATCGAACCCTGGACCTTCGGCTTAGTACGCCAATTCTCCTACCACTGAGCTATCCAGGATTTGTCCCTTGCCCATTGTCATTCTTCACTCTTCACTCATAGTTTAAGGCGGAGTCTATGATGAACGTGCGTAAGTCATCAGCTTATAAATATGTGATAATAACATATGCATGCAGGTGACCTGGTGGCCTAGGGGTAAGGTGTCAGACTTCTGTGCTGGCGGCCGGGGTTCAATCCTCGGTCCCGGCACAGATTTATCTGATTACCAAACCCTTCCTTCACCTCTGACAAGACATCTTGTGAATGTGGGGAATGCCAGGCCTCCACCGTGGTTCGGATTCCACGTTAAACTGTAGGTCCTCCATTTCATCTCACAATNCACCTCTGACAAGACATCTTGTGAATGTGGGGAATGCCAGGCTTCCACCGTGGTTCGGATTCCACGTTAAACTGTAGGTCCTCCATTTCATCCCACAATTACCCTACCATTACACATTAGCGTAAGTGCGTATAACCCGAACGGGTAGTAAGACGCGGTGCTAATAATAATAATAATAATAATAATAATAACATATGCAAATTACCGAGTCGCGGGTGGCTGCGTTGTCTGATGGCTGTGATCTTATATAATCACATATTTATAAGCTGATGACTTCCGCACGTCCATCAAATACTTTGCCTTAAAATATGAGTGAATAGTGACGAATGACCATGAGCACGGGACAAATCCTGGATAGCTCAGTGGCAAGAGAATTGGCGTACTAAGCCGAAGGTCATGGGTTTGATTCCCGTGTCCAGGTGTCATTTTTCAATCATCATAATATGATATTTAAATGGTGTTATCCTCATTAAAATGCATAAATGATAGCTTCATCTATTTTTTTCATTAATTAACAATGTTTTTGTTAGGTATTATTTGTTTATGATGCAGAAACTAGGTGGCTTACTTTAATTTTTGTCTTTATTTCTTAATGAGTACAATATGTGAGTTTCAGTAAATAATCCTGAGTGTATACAATTTAAAATAAAGCCATTTACTATGTTTGTTTATCATCTGAAGAATCTCAGTGCAACTGAGGTCAAGATATAAGTATATTAGTATCAAAATTTGTATTTATTTAATTTAACTTCCGTCATGTGGTTATATGGTTTTAGTGGCTGACCACAAGTCTTAAACTATCTGGTTTGATTCGAGGTTGCTCTGATTTGGATATTATTTCTTTTTATTAGGGTACATCAGTTATTAAAATTAGTATGATATAATGGTAAATCTAGGGGCGAAGAGAAGCTTATGTGTATTGGATGTATATATCAAGATTATGTTATTCTTTAAATTTAAAAATGACACCTGGACATGGAAATTGAACTCTAGACCTTTGGCTCTGTACGCCGATGTTTGTAGTTGGTTGGTTACTGCCAATAAATATGAATGTAGAATGAGCCTGTGGACGAGTTGATTCCTGGATAGCTCAGTGTAGAGCATGGGCGTAATAAGGCAAAGATCTCTTATTTAATTGACGTGTTCAGGTGTCTTTTTTAAATTTAAAGAATATCATATTTGAATGCAGCTGAAACCATAAGTAACACATATAATAGCTTAGCTATTTAATCCATTATATATTATGTTAGCTTGTAAGTCGCTTGTTGATATGTTTTGTAATAAAAAGTACAAGTTGCTCAATCCAATTAAAAATTATAAGTAGCCACATTCTTATAACCTTTTCTCAAATGTTTTATTTCATTACGACCTTTAAAACACAAGCTACATTCTTTATTCAACATTCGTATCGTACTGTTTAAATTACACACATTGTTTTACTAAATTATTCGTGTCATTTCTTCAGTCCAAAACAAAGAAAGTACATTACCAAGAAGGTTGGTCTGAAGTAAATGTAACCATGTGGCTTTACCGACACCAAACCGACCTAAAAGTTGCAGCACTCCTAGCTAGAGGGAACGAACTGGTGAAACACTTTCTTTAATTAGGAGCACGGTAAGGGAAGACTTTCTCTTCCAGGGAGGAACTCCACGGACCGTTAGGGAGGTGGGCGGAGGGTTAGTTAGGAAGGATAAAAAGAGAAGTGTGACATCGTTGCGTCTTGACCTTGGAGATAATTGGATCTTGGGGTTAGCATGGGAAAGAAAAATGTTACACCCTGGACTAATAATTTTATTTTATTCACTATACTAAACCTTGTTAGAAAAAAATGTACATACAATTATACTTGATACCCATAAATACTTGTTTTTTACAAGTAACTGTGTTTGAAATATATACATATACATACATATTAAATCATGTTAGACTATTTAAATATTCTTCAACCTTTTCCTGATGCCATTGAGTTATTTAGAAAGGAAGTCGCTATTCATAGATTGTCAAATTCCTACATTATTATTTTTCTCTTATTGTTTATTGGCTTTAATCATTAGTGGTTTTGCTAGAAATTCCTTGTCCAAATGATTTCTATGTTTAATTGAGATTAAATAATTATTTTATGATGTTTAAGAATAAGTGTATACACCATTTTAGTTATTTTGAGTTTTTTTTATCACTGATAAACACAAACCTACCTTAATTTTGTTGGAAATTGCGGTCAGCTAATCATAACTCAATATTTTTAAATAGTATCAACAATTTCAAAAATGGCTATCACCAGATAATTTTAAATATATTTTAAAATGAGGGGTTTTCAAGGGTGGTTAATAAGAATCCGTCATTGGTTTTTCAAAATTCGAATCAACTGACCATCAAGTGGTACCCAAATGAAAGCTAGGTAAGTGAAGGGATGACTTAATTAAAAAAAACTTTAAAGGACTTAGAAAACTAATTTTTTCAGGAATTTAAAGGAAACACTCCAAATAAAAAAAATTGATTTAAATATTTTATATTTATAAGAGTAGAGTGAAGAAATGATTAGGTGTGGGGGATCCAAATTGCCAAAAATAAAAGAATAAACCACTTATCAGTGTGGTAGAGGATTGAAACATTTTAATGCAAGTGTGAATACCACCCCAAGCCATTATTAAATTAATTCTGGACATACTTATCTTCATAAATAAATGAACATCAATTTGAAAGAAGTTCTTCTCGAAATGTCCAAAAATAAACAAATACAACTTGACAGAGTGTCAAACACAACCAACTAGAAGGGATTGATTATTTACAATTCAAAATAGGGGTACAAGGGGTTTTCTGGTTTAGAAATTATAAACCGTATAGGTCAGGTAATAATTTAAATTTGACTAGATGGTTAATATACCAAACCAAAAGCCCAACATTTTAAAATTGAAAAAGCAAAATGGGAGGGTGGGTGTGAAGGTAGTGAAAATAATGATGAAAAGAAACTTCCAGAATTATAGAAAAAACACCATTTGTTATGTTAAAAAATAAAAATATTTTAAATAACTATAAAATTATGAAAGTTTATTTTAATTTTAATAATTTAAAATAAATAAAAGAAGTTTAAAAACTAATATATTTTTTTATAACTGTGCTAGAAAATGAAAACACTGGCAAGCCACTTGGACAAATACCTCAAAACATTCGAATATTTAAAAATGCACAAAACTTTTACTTTTAATTTGGTTCCAAGAAATTGGATCTCAATATGTTTTTTACTTAATATATAAAAACGACTTCTTGGCTTGGAATAAAATTAAAATTTGACAAAATATACTTTCCCGAATAAGAATGAACCTGGAATTACATTAGCTTACATCCAAATGCAAAGAAACCTCACTGGGAGCAAAATGAGCATATATACACACATATACTGGTTTATGGTAATATGATTTTTTTCCAAACAGCAAATAAAGTGTTATTTACTCAAATTGGTGGGCACGGGGACTGAACGTTGAAACTTTCTAATCTGTCTTGCTGAGAATCTGTACTTAAATTTCGCCTTGATATAGTGAAAGTTGTTTTTACTAACTAGTTTCCCATTCTTCCTCCTTGCAAATGTGAGCTCATTTTCCCTTAAGCTCTAACATACTCATACCTCCCCTACTCCATTGAATGCTCGTTTAACTCGAAGGGCTGCTAATATTAGGTGAATGTAATTAGAAAAGAGAAAGAAAAATAGCGAGTGAGAGTGAGTGATAAAATAATATTTTTTTATCTCCTTCCAACAAGTTTTTTGTATCCGAGCTGTTTCTCAGGTTTACTGGTCCGGTTGACGTCAAGAACTTCCTACCGGCGACAAGAGCTAGTCAAGGTGGTTGTGGTTGGGCGGAGGGGAGGGGGCGAAGAGAAAACCGGAGAGATAACAACACCCCGCGGGGTACGTCAGCGCTCTGCACATGTGCCAAACAAAGTGGGCCTCCGACGTTCTCTGACAGACGCCCGCTATCTTGAACCAGTCCGGGCGTCAGGGGCGACCTGAGCCTATCCGTCCTTCTCTCACGCGTCTAGCTGCCAGGCCTTAACGCGCGCACGGACACGCTTTGGGAACATCAGAATTAAAGCTGGAGGAAACCAAGAAAAAAATACAACCCTTTTCTCTTTCTCAATCTCTCATACCTCACTCCTTTTTGTTCCGGAGGAGGAAGTTTTGGAACTCGTTTCCTTCTCACTTTTTGAAACTTACCCTTACAAAATAGAAAGAAAAACCTAACAAAAATGGAAGCTAGATCTAATTAGAATGAGATGATGTAAAAATGTGTTTATGGAATTATTTAACATGATCTTAGTTTTATTTTAAGTAAAGTCTTATTTTTTAATAGTGCTTTTAATTTCTCCTATAAAATATCAATACATATTTAATATTCACTCTTCTAATTATATAGTTTTGAATGCTATATATTTGGTTAATAAGAGGTAAAATGTGTGGAAACTATTGGTTCTGTAAACAAAATTGCTCTTTCTCTCCATATACTTATCATAACTGTTGTTTTACAAGTAGACCTCGCTACATCCATGTTATTATCGTTACTACAGTCTCACTAGTAGTTCTGTGAACAGAAGACCTCACTCCCTCCATGTTATTATCGTTACTACAGTCTTACTAGTAGGTCTGTGAACAGTAGACCTCCCTCCCTGTTATTATCGTTACTACAGTCTTACTAGTAGTTCTGTGAACAGTAGACCTCACTCCCTCCATGTTATTATCGTTACTACAGTCTTACTAGTAGTTCTGTGAACAGTAGACCTCCCTCCATGTTATTATCGTTACTACAGTCTTACTAGTAGTTCTGTGAACAGTAGACCTCCCTCTATGTTATTATCGTTACTACAGCCTTACTAGTAGTTCTGTGAACAGTTGATCCTCCTCTTTCCGTTCTATTACTGTTACTGAAGTCTTACTAATGGTTTTGTGAACAATAGACCTCAACTATGACAAGACGTGTATTAATAACAATTTGTAAATGTGTGGAATGCCAGGCCTCCACCATGGTTCGGATCCCACGTTAAACTATAGGTCCTCCATTTAATCTCACAATCACCCTACCCTTACAGATAATCGTAAGTGTGTATAACCCAAACGGTTAGTAGGACACGGTGCTAATAATAATAATAATAATAATAATAATAATAACAGTTGACTTCACTCCCTCCAGTTTAATTTCATTACTAAATTCGTAAGAACTATGTATTTAAAGCTGAAATATCTATTTATTTTATCTTAGGATTTGAAATTTAAAGTTTTCCTTGATTATCAAGATAAAATAAAATTAATAAATATAATATTCATTATTAAATTATATTAATTGAAAATAACCATTAATTAAGTGGCTTTAGACGTTAGCCTTGCAATATATGTCATAATTTTAAAAGATATGCGCAAGTTGTCTAATCGGTTTATTAGAATTTACCATTCTAGCCACTTGGGTAAACGAGGTATTATTTGAGATCCAGCCAGATCACAAACACATACACGCATTATGTTTTGTCCAATATCAAATAATTTTGTTAAAATTATTCCATATATTTGACAGTAATTGAGGACCCATTAGACGTATGGAAATTGTCAAACAACGAGTTAAAACAGGACATCCTTCCCCTTTTATAATTAAAGTTATAATTTTTTGTATATATAATGTGATAATTATTTACTTCAATATACAATATAATTGGAATGTTTAGTAAAAATATGTGTTTTAAAATAAAGTATTAATTTGGCAATTTTATTAAAATTAACAAGCTAAAGATATTGTAGCTACGAAGTTAAGTGTATTTAATACGTGTCAAATAAATCAAATTTAAAAAAATGATAAATATATCATTATTTTATGAGACAATGATTGAAGAGTTTTCTGCTTTCTTTATAAATACTAGATTACTTCCATACAAAATCTTATACTAGGCTTAGCTAGAGAATAATTTCATATAATTTAAGCTTAGTTTATGTACTCAATTTTTTTTTTAACATGATCTCAATTATATAAGAAATTTAATAGGAACCATATTATTCCAATCGCGTTCCAGGATTGAACCAAGAACTTTTAGATGCTTGATGTTCCAGAACTATTAAATACTAGATTGTTCTTTAGCTTTTAATCGAGTATAAATAGTTTTAGTGTTTTATTCAATCATATTTTAAGGGAAGAAAGAATAGATAACTATATAAAATTGTTTTTTAATTTAGTACAATTATAAAATAGTGGTTATTGGTGTGCTTATAAGGAAGTTATGTAAATGAGGGGGAGAGAACCTTACCCACAATAGGAAGTTTGTGATGATCAATAATATTCAGCTCCGTTACTATGACTAATTCAAACCAAACATTAATTTATAATGAAAAAATCAATACTAAGAAGTGAACTACTTAAAAAGAACCTTAATCAAATAAAATCCTTCAAATTGACTTCTTTTATGGTTAGAAGAGGTCTCTTTAATACTAAAATTAATAAAAAAAATTGTATTTACGGCGGTCCTTCTTGTTTATAGAGTATACATTATAGGCCTAGAGTTGGTGACTTGTAAAATGTATGTAATGCGACTTTCCTCCATTTCCCTCTGTATCTTTCAATTAAAACTCCTTCATCGGTGTATGCATGGTCTAGCTCATCACTCTCATGTATAACTGGATTCCGGCATAGATTTATCTTATTACAAACCCTTCCTTCACCTCTGACAAAACATCTTGTGAATGTGGGGAATACCAGGCCTCCACCGTGGTTCGAATCCCACGTTTAACTGTAGGTCCTCCATTTCATCTCACAATCACTCCACAATTACACATTAGCGTAAGTGCGTACAACCCGAACGGGTAGTAAGACGTGGTACGAATAATAATAATAATAATAATATAACTGGATTGCCTGGATTGATGGGCTGATCGGGGTTCAAATTCCAGTCAAGTGAACTGTCACTGTTAGTTTTCTATATAATTTCCTTCTCTCCCTCCAAGCAAATGTAGTAAAATTTTCTCTTAAACAAATTATTTCACATACCTATTTCACCAGCGTTATTAATGTAAGTGTATAACCGTAAATATATTGACCATAATAAGAATTATATTAAATAAAATATTCGCCTCTCTTAACACTTTAAGTAATTCAGCAACTATTTCTCTTACTTAGCCTTCCCATAAAAATGATAAAATTATAAGCTACCAGTTGTATGATTAATAATCACACATTTTTAATTCTTGTAATTCATCTTACAAAATCACACTTTAACCACGCACGTATCATTAATGTGAGATCGTCTTTTCTCGTAAGTTTTATTTAAGGACTTCCAGACATGCATTTACAACTCATAAACATACAATGGGTCTGACTACACATGTGTTTTTCCTCACCTTGTTTCAAGGTCCAGTTTTAGAAAGAAAGTATCACTACACCCACAGTCCACCATATCATTAAATACGATATTACCACTCACCTATTTATTTATTTTCGTCAATCAAGAAAGACTCAAAACTTAAATATGTATGTAACTACAAATTGGTACTTTTTGGAATTACCAAGCCACCTAGCCTAAATCATATTAAATCCTTATACTAAGAAGAAAAATGAGCAGTTTTAATAATTAAAAATTTAAGAGTATAGCCTGAACGGGTAGTCAAACATGGCGCAAAGGAAGCAAAAGAAAAAAACACTTTAATTACTTTAATTGAATCGATATGATATTCTGCAGCCCCTCATTCCCAAAAGACGATTAATCAGAGGCGTCATAATCAAATTACTCGTAGTGGGCTTAGGGATTAAAAAGGACTTGATATTCAATAATTTATCAGCTGTTGGTGTTTCTTTTAAGTGAATGTATTTCCGTTTCTATTTACCCTCCAATTTACCATTTCTTAAGGGTCTCCCAAATATAGTGAGTTTTGGTGCATTGCGTTGTTAAAAGTCGACATGCAGCCAAAGACCTCTCCGCATTGTAGGATGTACTAACACCTAGCGCTTTGCATAGTGATGCGCTAGGTGTTAGTGCTGACAAATTATCTCTATATGTTTAAACGTTTTCGCTATTGTGTGACCAACACCTTAATACCACTACTTATATTACACAATCTACCCTACATGATTAATAATAAGTAAATCTATAGAATTTTCAAAAGTTGTATATATATATGGGGGACATTAAGTTTAACATCAGGAGATTCACCATATATTTTGACACATTTCAGTGGCCAAATAGTCTAAGGCGTCAATCTAGTGTCAGACTGGCCTGCTACCGATTGTAAGATGGGGGTTTTATGGCTGGTAATATCTACTGAGGTTGTTTTTTCCTAAATATATTCTCACTAGCCTTTCAGGTAAATACGGGCAGATTACCTCTAAAATAATTATTTCCTCATCCCTTCTCCAATAGAGTAGTTATCATAATGCGTTTAATCTGAACATGTATTAAGGCGCGGCGATAAAAAAAAATATATTGTACACTTGGATAGGATATAAACTCCAATTTCCTCGTTAATACTAAACTTAAATGTTATAAAAATCTTAACTTTTATGTTTTTTTTTAATTTTCTTAACTCAATAGTTATGGTTTTCACCACTACTGACTATTTATCCATAAATCACATTAGAAGTCCACAATGATTGATAAATGAATATATGATTTATAAGTGGAAAAAAAACACTTTATCATATTTTAAAAACCCGCTCATAACCGTTCTTTCGACATTGACAATCGTCTTTAAATACGAGTTCACGCGTCCAAGCCTATATGACCCACTCGTGGAGATGCGAGCATGCAACGCAACCCGCCGCACGGCTATTAACCACGTGTGTAGGCAACCTACAACCAGGAGTATGCATGTATATGTGACGTGACGAATCGCAACATACTTTGTGTGAGATAGGTGTCTAAGACATTTTATGATTCAATTAATAATTGCATTATTAAACTTAAATTTAATTTCAAGAAAAAAAATTGTTATACTTAATCACAATTCATAAAAGATTTAACATTTTATGGAAAAGATTAATGTATTTTATTGGACGTTTTAAAATCTTTAAATAACTTAAAAACAACTTTTATAACCAAATAATAATTCAATAGCTCCATCCTGAAATATTAAAAACTATTTATATTGATTTATATGATAGTGGAATAACACAATCAGTTTTATCATATAAAATAAAGACATTCAATTAATAATTTCAATTAAACTTTTGTAATATATCAATTTTATAAGAGATTCAGTTTCTTTATATTTTTAACGCAATGAATTAATTCTTTTTCTTTTTTACAACTACCACTGACAGTAGCAAATACTCTATCTAACAAATGTTCAAGGAAGTAATTGATGAGTTTTAATTTGATGTGAAGAAAGTCGTATAGTTCGTAGACCAATAAAAGAAACACTCAATCCAAATTATTAATACTTTCCTATGGGGTTAGATAGCTTTAAATAATTATATTTATTTGAAGTGTATATGAAAAAATATATTACATTATTAAATCATGTATATATTTCTAATCTATTTTCATAACCACTATTAAAAGATGACAATGCAGTCTAAGGCATTTGACTTGCATTGAAAATACTATTAATTAACTACTTATAACACTAGAATGTGTTTTTTACTTTGATTATCTCATTTTATCTTTATTAATAACACTTAAGTATTTTTTTCACTTTAAATTCCATTATTAACATTCAGTTGTATGTCCTCATGAAAAATAACACGCTGCTCTATAATACCTATAATGTCTTACAAGTGTTTTGTTTAAATTTTTATCAACAACTGTACTTACACAAGTTACTTCATCCAAGCTTAATAATTGAATACAATGAAAATTAATGGAGATAGTGTAGTGGCTGAAAGCCCGTGGTGGGTGAAGAATTGTTAATCCGTTAAGGGTGCGAACAAAAAGAAGATATAAGAACGGGTGCTTGGTAAGACAAATGAATTTACTATCTCTGCTGATCCCTTCATGATTTTAAAACATATTATGCCTTATTGAGCGCAAACTTTTCTCATCCCGTGGCAGCAGTTTGTGGTTTTATCGTTGTAAGATTGGTATTTTTAGATTCCTCTTTATGAAAAGTTAATCTCAAAAACAATCAATGGTGCGCAAAAGTTGTTGACGATTTTAAATGGCACCCTAATTTGGATAGACAACTCGTTATTTATATTATTATTTATTTATATTTATTTTCAGACTTAATTTTTTATTTCGGCTTCACTTTTTCATCACGTCTTACTATCCTTATAGGTGGTGTGGATTTATTTTCAAAAAGGCTGGGAATAAGTATTGAATAATTTAGAGGAGATTAATTAACATTTTCGTTTATTGGGGGAGTTGATGGTAAATTGATAATTTTTCTGGATATTAAACTCTCAGTAGCTCTAGATTTTATTCAAGACTTTATTTTCCGTTCGACAGTGAAGGTCTTGGTGTTTCATCTTTGTGTTCACTTATGAGGTCTCGCTAATATTGATGTGTAACAGTCGAAGGATTGACCTCGGTAGTCTTGGGTTAAAGTTCTAGTCTCAGGATTCAATGTTCTTGGGTTTAAGCCCAGCTTAAGTCGATAGATTTTTCTTTAACAATAAAAAATCCGCCGGTTCAATATCGATTGTGACATGTAAAAGAACACTGGAAGTTTTGCGAAAATGCCTTTTCCATTAAAATGTGTTAGCCCTTTCTCTCATGCTTATATAATTCAGTGTGAAAAGCAACAGGGAGATACCACATTTGTTAAGTTCGCTAAGCAGATGGGATTTTTACCAGCTCAGGCCCAGCTCTGGATAAGTAGAGTTCACTTCAAACCAATCAATGAGTTGTTGATTTAAGAATAAAAAAACTGTCGAAAGATGTATATTAAGGCCAGCACGGTGAATAAATTACAGACAAGAGTTCATCACCTATATAATATTATAAATACTTTTAGAACTGTGTTTTAAAACACATTTTTACTATACGCTTTAATACTAACAGTATTAATGGGTTAGGGATGGGTTATATAAAGTGGACCTAAATTTGGGTGGGGAGAATAGGAAACCATTTAGGAAGAACCACCCTCAATACACCAGACAGGGATTTAGCTACAATCTCCCATTCATCGGCAGTCTAGTCTATTGCTAGATTAGAACCTTAGACCATGTGACCATTGAAGTGTGTTTAGATATTATAGCTAACTTTATTTGTTTTTCTAAAATATTAAAAAAATATATAAATGATAGAAAAATATAATTATAAATCATTAAAATGTATATTAGTAATAATTATTCAATTAACCATCAAAATAATATATCTTACCTCTATATTCTTGAAATAACATTAATAAAATGGAACTGTTAGGTTATTACCCACAACAGGATAATCCTAGTCTTAGGTGTTAGCGTCAAAATAAGTTTCATCTTTGTTGACAAGGCTGCAGATGTTTCAATTAACGCAGGGTTCTGTTAATTGTAATGCACGGTGGGGTAATTTTAGCAATGGTAATCAATGGTATTTCAGGTTTTCTACCATTACAATGTGGTCTTATCTTATAATTTTTTTTAGTTATTTTATAATAGTATTGACAATATTGAGTATAATAAATAGCTCTATATGGATTAACAATAGTTTTAATATATTTAATATTCTAGTAATACCAATATAATGCTTACAATTTTAGTTTTCTCATTGAATATTTTAAATCCTATCTCCAAAATAAAAAATAAAGCCATCACATATTTGTATGCACTATCTATTTATCAAACGAAGTTTTGTTTAATCGATAAATAGAAAGTAAAAATTATTCTTTCATATGACACTCTTAAAATGGTGGACAAAGAACAGTATAAATCTCTTGAGATATTAAAGAAACATCTTCTATACATACAATATATCATTAAAATTTTCTGTACGTTCAATTTCATTTTTTATTGTCAGTAAACTCATAAATTACTCATTGAATCGAGATGGGACTTATTTTGTTTTACTCATACTCCTTATTTTTCAGAGAGCCATGGTACCACTACACTAACCCATTAGTGAGCAAAGTATTGTAGGAAAAACTAGGTGTAAGCAGGCTGGTACCACGATACATAAAATGGCACGTGATATGAGTTGGAGTGTAGATGGGGAAGGGGTGGGGGTTGGTCCTAGCTTCATCTATAATATACGTAAGCTCAAAACACACTACTCTAGAAGTTTTATTATCTTCTAACATTTTAAATTGTTGAATGTTTTGATATAGGGCTTATTGCGAATAAAGCCACGGTAAAATATTAATATTAATTAAATGTAATATACGTGGAGAACTATTTTTAGTTGATGTTATTATTTTAAATAATCCTATTAATATCAAAATTTTTAAATTGATAGAAAAATGAAGATTGGGAAAATGTTACCTAAATTACCTTAGATTTAGTTTAAAAAAGCTATTATTTTAAAATATAAAAGTCTTTTATGGAATATAGTTTGATAAGAAATTTTTTTTTTCCCAAAATGTAAGATAAAAATTATTAAAGTGTTGGACAAGCAATCTTCTTTAAAAATTACTTCTATGTCAGAATATCGATAAGCGGAAACATGTAACTAGATATTAATCCCGTTTATCTAGTTTTACAAGGATGGGAAGGTCAATATTCAAATCCTGGCTGAGAGCTCTGAGGGTGTTTTAACAAAATGATCTCCTGCAATCCCCCCATAGAAACACAGGTAGTTCAATTTGTAGCTCTAAACTCCCTCATCCATAACTAGTTTATGTATTTAAATTTCTATAGACAGGATAAATAGTAAGGAGGAAGGCGTGTATCAATTATTTTAAACAAAAGTGTCAATAAATTAAATGAATTAAAGTAATTTTTGAAAAATATAAGTCACTTTGAATCTTAAATAATATAGAGTATTAAGGGGAGTATATGAATGAAAAGAAATGCAATAGTGTTTTACCAGAGTCAAGAAATTTGGACCACCTAAGACACATCTAAATAAATTATTTTTCTTTTCTTTCCTTAAACGTTTTATACTTAACCATCCAAATATTCTTGTGTACAACTATTTATTTTGTAAAAGTAAGTATATTATTTATATTCATATTAATATGATAATACTTATACCATATAGTAAATGTTCAATTATGGAAACGCCAGATATCGTAGTAATGATAATTTTCTTTACAAATTAATTAAATTAAATAAAACACCACTTGTCATAATAATATTAATAGTAATTAGTCTCGAAGCAACTAAATCTGAGCACATATATATGTATGTATTTTTTGATTCACATTTAGTTCACATGACTTAACTAATGATATATAAATATATATCATTACTTAAGTCATATATATATAGTTATATATATCAATTAAAAATCCACGTTTTATCAATACAAACAAATTGATGTTATTTGAAATAGGGGGAAATGGGAGGCATTTTCGTTCTTAAAAATAACACCACACATAGTATTGAGTAGGTAGTGAAAAAAGGGTAAACATATTCAACTCTGCATATTTTCCCACATTAAAATAATTTAAAAAATAATTCTTCAATGAATACAAAGTATATCAAAATCGTTTTTAACTAAATTTATCAAACTCTTCTAACTGCACATATCCATGACGATAAAAAGGCAGGATAGCTTACGATATCCGGTCGCTACACGATAAATAGACCCGGGTTATCCCCGGCTCACATAATAACTATTTACTGAAGTAATCGATGTCAGTAATTTGGTTATACTTGTACATGAATCACTTACGATGCAATTACCTTAACAGCATTTATGAAGGACTCCTACACCCCCTCTATTTCCCCCCCACCAACCCTTTATCCAACATTGTGCGGTCTAGATGCGGTTTGCTAACGAGGTTTCCCCCGAGCGTCAACGTAATCACTCTACCGGTAGAGAGCCGGCATGCGTCTACGTGCATACGGAGTATAGAGAGTTAACTTCAATAAGGACGTATTATTTTGTACTGTCCTAGTCATAACATATATCAAACCTACCATAGAGATTAAACTGAAAATAAAAACATATTTTTATCTCCTTGCATGGATGTATATCATGGATTATAACCAACTACCTGTTCTGTTTTTTCATATGTATGATAATTACTCTAAGGGATATGGATGGGAAATAAATAATTTTAGAGGTAATAAACCTGCATTTGATTGGTAGGAGAATGGGAAATAATTTAGGAAAAACAACCCTCAGTAGACCCCTATGAGACTCGAACCGGGATCTCCCCATCTCCAGTAGGCCAGTCTAAAACGATAGAGTAACGCCTTAAGCCATTCGGCCACTGAATCGGAATCTTGCTTGGGATTTTACCTATTACCTGTCAGGTATATACGTATGCGTGCATTAATACAATAAACCTGAGGACACTATAGCATAGAGGAGGTGTATAGTATTAGTGAGATGATATATTATTAAACCATTTAGGAAAAAGGGTCTTCAGTTTTATCTAGCTGGGATTTGAAACCTGACCACCTCATCACAGGAAATGGTGTTAACGCCTTAACTCATCGGCTTAACTCTACGAGAGTATATGTAGTCATCACATATAAGGCCTTAGACAAGAGGTAAAGGTGTGGGAGCTCAAAATACCCCCAATTCTCCCCTCAATTTATCATGTTAAAATATGTTTTTTTTATAAATATAGCACACATAATGTGTTGGGTTGGGAGTGCATCATTTTTTTATTTTCTAGTTTAGAAATATTATTTAATACACGTTTTAATTATAAAGTTATTATTCAAGGAGCTAAAGTAATAGTATTATTATTATTATTATTAATATTATTATTATTATTATCGCGTGGACTTTATTGTGATGCCCTTTTTGTTTTTAATATTTTCAATAACAATATTTATTGCAAATTTTCCCTTGATCATGTAGGCGTTCATATCCCTTCTCGGGCTTCTCGTAATCCTAAATTATTTTTTCTCGATAGCTCTTATAAGACGAGCCCTATAGGTCGTTGTATCCATAGCGCCAATTCTAGATTTGTCGAATTTGACTTTTATCATAAAAGGAAAGCTAAGCTCAGAGAGTTATTTAAGGATGTTCCATATCAATAATTTATCATGTAGAGGTTCTGCCTATATTATTTAAACTTACAATATTCTGATATATTGTTTGCATAATGTTACTGCTTAATATTTAGTTATTTGTTTTTAATGTTACTTTTTATTCAAATTATTATTAACTACTTTTTATCTCGTAACTATTCATCAGTATATAACTTTATTTAGCTATTTTTTGTCTATCATTTTTTCTTGTGTAAATATATGTATTATAAGGTATCTACGTGTGTACTTTTCAGTGCTGGCCTGTTATAGGTCTTACGACTGTTGGCCAGCACTATAATAAAGGAAATTGAAATTGAAACTATTATTAGCAATGCGTCTTACTACCCGTTCGAGTTATACGCACAAAAGTAATCAATACATATTTGGAAATAATGTTAAATTTAGTGAATAAAAGATTATATATGAACAATTTTACTATTTATTCTAATAGGGTCTTAAATAACACATCATAATCTAGAAAAACGAAACATGAAGTGTAAGGAGAAAATTAATATTAATATTTCAAAATATATTTAGATTAAATAAAGATAATAATAATTTTGTACTCAATTATTTTTGAAACATTTTTAAACGTTTTAAAATATCTGACAAAGAATATTTATTAATATGGAATCCATCACTTAGTTTTCAATTACACGTTTATAAAGTAAATTATTCGTAGAAAATAACCATAAAAAAATAGGAGGAACAAATTCTGCGAACTCAAGATAACTTCAATATTTTATTTTATTTTAACCTTTAATTCTGTACCTTCAAATAAATAAAAGGAGTGACAAATTATAAATAGCTTTAGTCACGGAAGCTAGCTTTCCTATTTATTAGGACTTTTAGTCTAAGTAAAATCAATACATTTTATTGGTGGGAAAATGAAAGGGAGTTCATGACATACATTAATCATTATGGTAAAAAATAAAAATCAAGATAAGGGAGATGATAGGAAGAACGCAATGAATGTCTAAATATTTGTATTATTATCACCACGTCTTACTACCCGTTTGGGTTATACGCACTTACGCTAATGTGTAATGGTAGGGTGATTGTGAGATGAAGGTGATTGTGAGATGAAATGTAGGACCTACAGTTTAACGTGGAATCCGAACCACGGTGGAGGCCTGGCATTCCCCACATTCAATATTTGTATTAATTTATACTTTTAATAAATGTGTAAACAATCATTGGCTCTATTTAGGAACTAGGGATGAGAAGGGGTTATTAGAAAAATTGCACCAATGTTTGATCAAGCGAAAGATAACAATTAAATTGAAAATTACAGGAGAAGCCGTTTTAGCTTTCATTTAGTCATTTCTTAAATGGAGTTCGATACCTTTTCACTCTACCAAAGCTGCTTAAGTAAATTAATGCTTATGCTTCTTAACACATATTGCTAGCATCCAGGTCAGTTATAGATGTATCCTAATCAGTGGTCAATCGGTACGAATAATGAATTTTGCAATCTAATAGGAAACATGATGTGGAGGATGATATTCAAATCTCGGCAGGGTCCAATAAATTTCGTTATTTATCATTTAAAATAATAAAATTACACCTTAACATGGGAATAAAACTAAGAACCTTTATCTTTTTACTCAAATTCCCTTGACACTGAGCTAACCAGGAGTCATCACGTACTAATGGTCGTTCCTCACTTATATGCTTAGACCGAGTCTGTATTTGACGTGCAGATAACCTTAGTTATTTGTGAGCAACCATTTAAGTTGGAATGGAAGAGAACGCGAGAAAAAGTCAGTATTTTAACAGTTTTTATGACAATATATTTTTTACCAAGATAAATAAAATATTGTTCCAGTACAAATATTTAACTTTCTTCAGATGGTGACCTCAAAATTTCTTGAATATTTATCAAGAATGTTCTGAAATTTTATGAAAATTTTTCCTCTTCGTTTAAAAAATTTAGTTAGATAATGCCACCATGCTCATAACAAATATCCATCATTTGTTGATATCACCATGTGAAGAAAATTCAATCATATGTTTGTACAGAAACATTATTTTATTTATTTTGCAGTTTTTGCTGTTTTTAGCTGTCATCAGAAGAGATAGGATTAGGAATAAAGAAGTACGGTCGTAATTTGGAGTATAAGGGGTATATCAGATAGTTGAGGAAGAAGGGATAATATGGTATGGATACGTAATGAGGATGAAAGGTAGGAGGATTCCAAGATGATTAATAGATATGAAGTATGTAGGGAAGAAACCAAAGGGAGACCAGGGTAAAGGTGGGAGAAACAGATAACAGCGAGTGTGCAAAGGAGAGGAGGAGATAAGAAGAGAGTGAAAGAGGAAAAAATATTGGTAGGACTGAGGGAGATGGACGCATTTTACTAAACGCACTCCCAGCCACAGGCTGGAAACCGTTCATGGTGATGATTATGATGATGATGATGATGAAGATGATGGTGGTGATGATTACGATGATAAAGGTGAGTATGATAGCATTTAGGTCACACTAAAATATTATTTTGAAAGTACTTGAGATATTTGTGAGTTTAAAAGTGTCAAAGATTGGTTTTTAATGAAGATGCTATTTTATTACAAGATCGACTAAAAATTACAACGAGGTCGGAGAATTAATCTCGATCAACCAGTTTACAACACCTGCTATATACTTATTAAATAATGGGGAAAAATTCTATAAGTAAAATATTATTATACTATTATTTGGAATACCTTAGTAATGACTGTAATAATTCCATTTAGGAGAGATTGCCAAACTTATGGCTACAAGATTACCTAAACCTTCAAATATTATGAATAAAAGTTCGATTCAGTTTTATTCTGCAAAGCACTCGTCTTGGATTGTTAACATTCAAGTCTGGCTCAGTGCCAGTGGGTTCGACCCCTGATGCTCTAAGTTCTGACCCAGAGGGGTACAGAGGGTGTGGGTGAGGTGGAAATGGTAGGTTGAGGAGGGCAACACACTCTAACCCTGAGGGCACAATCCTCATCTTGAAAGGTGGTGGTTTTTCAAAAATTCCATTCTCTTTTTTTGTGAATTCCTATAAGTCATAATAACCAAAAATGGTAGTAGGATGTTCAACACCAAATAGTCTGGTATTGTAATCGCTTATAAAGTCGTAGGAATTTTGGTCCATATTATTAAGTGTTTAAAAAATAAATGTTTATTTATATATCGTTGTTAGAAAAATTGTTTTGTGTGGTGTAAACAAAGAATAGGCTTATATAATTGTAATTTCCTCACCATATATCTAGTATAGTTATCAAAAATCAGTGTAAATACAGTATTACAATTAGCTAAAAAAATAGGTTTGATCCTTCAAATTGGTTAAAATTTATTTCTTAGAGGAGCACTTGTTTCCAGTGTAATGTCACCAAAATGTATGCTAAACTTTAAAATATTATAGCTGTTCAGATTCCTACAGAACCGAAATAGTTGTTTTTTTTAACACCGCGTCTTACTACCCGTCTGGGTTATACGAATACGAATTACGTTATTGTGGAAGGCATCTTTCACACGTTGCTGATCTCACTCACCTCCGTCTCAATGAGCGGGCTCGCAAAACAAAAGGGCTGGCAGTTTAAATCCATACTTTCAGAGCAGTTGTACGCGGCATTTATTTGTGCTGGCTCAAAAGTAACCAACCTTGTACATATAGCCTGATTTTGGTTGGAAGAACACTATAGAAAATTCAAACATATTTCTTTGCTTACAACATTGATAACATTTTACTATATTATTAGTGCTATTTATAAAGTTATTGATAATATCTAGCAAAAGTGACAGCTGAAGATAACAAGACTTGATGAATGGATACATTAAAATTGTTTTAGTAATTTTAATAATTAACTTCTATGGTTCTTCCTACCAAAATCATACTATAGCTTTGTGTGAGCTCACATTCACGCACACCACCTACTAAATATTACTAATTAATGTTTCTTATTCTAGTCCTAAAACGCGGCAGAGTTTGAATGTTTCTTCGCGGCTCATTCTTAATTTTCATGTCACTTTCCAGAAGGTAGTCGTTTAAGATTCCTGAGAGTATTTTTTTAGCACCGTATCTTACTGCCTGTGCATGCATTACGCATATGTATTAATTACACTAATGAGTTAGGAATGAGGAAGATTCAATTTGAAGTAAGTTAACCGGCATTAGTATGAAGAAATATAGGAATACTATTTTGGAAAACCCACCCTCAGTAAGCTTACGCTAAAATGGGATTCTAACCCTAATCTCTATGTCATCGGCAGTATTATCTAAAATAAGAGTGACATCCTTGACCATTAGGCCACTTAAGCAGACTTCCAAAAACTCATCAAACGATGATATAAGCATGTGAAAAAAAAAACACTTATCATCGTCCCTTTTGAAATCATTGTACAGTTGTGAAACTGCTCCAAACTCTACTATTTTCTGCAAGAGCGGATACACCCACTCTATCTTGTTCTGATTTTTCTTTACTTAAATACTTATTAAATAAAGCACTTTCCAATCACAACTTACTTCACAAACTGAACTGGCTACAGAATAAGCGGTCGGAACTCACTTCTCCCGCTACGTGTGAAAACGACACACTCGCGTCCGTCTGTAGGGGCGGAAGGCGGGCGAAGGACACCCGCTATGTGTGGAAGAGACCTTAGGGATTAATAAGGTTGAATTTAGAGGAATTGTGCCCATATTTTCATGTGGGGAAAGTAGAAAACCATTTTGAAAAAGCCTCAGTACACCCTCCAAGAAAAACAACTCTGATCTCCCCATAATCGGTAATCCTGTATATTGCGAGTGTGCTTTCTTAAACCATACAGCCCCCAAAAAGTGTGTACAAATAATTTAGGCATTGTCATTTGTAGTTTGGAGCCTTTTAGGTTTAGGAACGAGTTTGGTTTGAATTTGAGCTGCTAAAAATTATTCTTCACGTGGTGTGAGTGTCTAAGCTACTAGTATGTCAGAAGTTCATTCTTAGTATTACTTATCTGACTTTTGCTTGAAGAAATAATTTAATATATGATAAAATAATAAGTTTACAAAGATTAAAATAAATTATTATGGTTCAATGAGAATTAAACCAACATTTGGTTCAAAAAATTAAGAACGAAATTGATATTTATACTGCGTATTCATCGGTGCAGCCGATACCAAAATATGGCTGCTTCTTTTTATATGAAAGACATATTAAAAAAAAAATCAGTCCCAATAATCCAATGTCATCAAATGTGAAACTTGTTCATCTGAGACTTTTCTAAGAGGATCTTACTCATCGCTTCTCGATCCTAAACTGTCTACAAAGCTCTTGACCTTCTCTCCCCCTTCTTTCTTACCTTCTGACATCCTCCTCTCAAAGACCAATCTCCCACTAAACCCCTTAGATACCACCCTGCCTTTTACAAAACTCTTGCGCTTCTCACGGCTTACACCTTAAGTATTTTAGGTGTGAAGTCAAGATCTCAACTCCCCCCTGTTCCTCTCTTTCTTTCTACCCGCTGTCAACTGTCAGACCAACTTAACAACTTGGTGGAAACTTAAACGCAGTACATCGCCGGAGAACTGGTAAGTTCCGCTAGGAAACTTGGCCATAAAAAGCTAAGCACTTAAAACCTCAGTCCATAATTTTAGAAAGTTGGAACTTCATTCCTTTGTTAAATATCAAGTTTGTGATCAGACTACATCTGTCAAAATATTATTTTAGGCCTTATTTTACTTTAACAAACTAATATAATAGCAATGGAATACCTTAATCGATATTTAGTTCCGATGAAACCATCCATTTTTGATAAATATATGTCCAAGGAAAAAACATAAAAAAAATGATATAAAGTCATATAAAATAGTAACTTATTTATAAATTATATTACCTGCCTCGGTGCATAGTTGGCTAACGCGTTATTTTCGTGCTAAGCCAGGCTGCCAAGGATGGGAATTTTGAGGTTTTAATCTCTTACGAGTGAACTGGGGGTAATATTCCTAAATGGTTTTCCACCCTCCCTCCATGAAAGTGCGGGTTCACACCCTAAAAATTCAAACTTTCCTATACCTAATCCATAAGTGTAATCATTACTTAAGCGTATTACCCGAACGGGTAGTAAGACGCGTTGTTAAATAAATATAAATTATATTATTATCTTTGAGACCCCCTTGTGACTTTTTATATATTATTCCCCTTAAAACAATACAAACATAACAAATTTAGATTAGCTATTTTACAATTGCAAGGGAAAATAATACGTTTATACACATATTATTCCCTATATTTACAGACTTTTACAGTAACCCACTCTTTATATTTATTAACAATTTATTTATATGAATATAAAAAAAAATTTGATTCTAAACTAACGACTACTATTAATAATATGATTCATATTTTTAATTAACATGAGAATGAAATAGTAATATTTAATTAAAAATTCATTAACTTTACATACAAGGCTTGATATCACTCTTTGGCTGTTGGATTCACACTCAATAATTATTATATAATATTTATATTTAATTATATGACCCTTGTCGATGACCTGGTGGTCTAGGGGTAAGGTGTTGGACTTCTGTGCTTCGGTGCCAGGGTTCAATCCTCGGTCCCGAAACAGGTTTACATGATTACCAAACCATTCTTTCACCTCTTGACAAGACGTGTATTATTCACAACTTGTGAATGTGGGGAATACCAGGCCTCCACCGTGGTTCGGATTCCACGTTAAACTGTAGATCCTCCATTTCATCTACACAATCACCCTACCATTACACATTAGTGTAAGTGCTTGTAGCCCGATCGGGTAGTAAGACGCGGTGATAATAATAATAATAATATATGACCCTTGATAACAATGTTTAATGCATGACTTTCGCATTTGAATGGATTGTTTGTGACAAGTAAGTTCAGTTTCAAATCCCTGGCATAATTTAATATTAATGGGCTTTATTTTATTAGATCGTTTTATACTCTTCCTCTACTCAGACTTGGGACAATTTCCTCAAATAATATCTCCTCATCAATACCACATAAGTACAAACTTGATTATATTCCGATTGTATAGTGAGACATGGGGCACACAATAACTACATTAGGACTACCTTCATCAATGCTCACATGGCCTGAGAGGTCAAACTCACAATGTATTGAATAAGAGGCATGAGTGAGGTAAAGGTTAGAATAGTTGCAGCTAGATATAATATAGTGTCTTTATACAAATAGCTCGCTTTATTCCTTGGGGACTCCACCTCCTATCCCCTGGTGAGTTTTATTTGCAAGTGAATTTAAACTAATTTAATTACAGAGACGTTTTTTGATAGATTTTACTGTTTAGCCACAAGAGAGCTCCAAAGAAAGGTCCACACTGACTTTAAAGTTGTTCCGATATTTTGAATTTATTTCGGGGGGTAAAATAAAAAATTCTTCCCTTTTTAGAATTTTACCGTCGTTTACAGGCTAGAAGCTATAGTTTCGCAAAATTTCAAACATCTATTTCATTTGGAAGTGGGTAAACATTAATATCAGTGAGTCAGCCATGCGGCTTTATAGTATTATAATAATGTATTAATGTACTTTTCACATCATACTTTCCCTCAATTTTTTTTTCTGTGTGTGGCACCTTTCACTGGGAGATTTATAGAGTACATAGTTCGCTCGACTATGTGAGTTAACCTTTAGTCGCTCTGTTGGCACAGAGCATTACCCGGGGTACACCTTAGGATGTTGTCTACACGTCATGCCTGAAATGAGTTGATGTGATGATAGTGAGTATTAGGGTTTGTAATCAGTGGAAACACTTAAACCTAGCTTATGCCTAACTAACCTAACCCTGGTGACCGTTAATAACTCCCCATTTTGAGTAAAATATCCAAAGTACAAGTGCGGGAATTGAATATGGAACCCCTAGATTCGTATCTAGGTTCATAGACCAATATACCACGGGTCTAAATACTTTGACGAAAATATGGACCAACTTTATATAATCTGCCTTCCTCATACCTACTACTTAAATAAAGCCTTTATTTACAATGGTGCTTACATTTTGATTAAAAGCGTTATCTAAGACTTAACCAAACGGGTAAGAATGAATAAACCCTAGTAGATTAATTTCATCCAAATTAGCACGGAAGTTGTATGGATGGATATAAGACAATAAATTCAAACGATCTTACCTATGAGATACGATTCTAGTGCTCAACATCAGTAAGGGTAATGTCATTTTAATGACTGTCTTTAGTCTGTGTGGTCAAACTGTTTTTTTTTTTTTTGTCTACTTGGTGATTATTAATCTTCAATAACAGCAAACATACCTGGTCAAATTAACAAAATAAAAGTAAGGAAAGTGGTTGTTATAAGTAATAGTATACATTTAAAATATGTTAAAACCACTATTAAATTACAATATAATTATATCTTTATAATTCTCTATTTAGTAAGATGTCTGAGCCTATATTTTTGCCAAAAGGGGGTTAATGCCTTTTATAATTCAATGAGATTAGCGCTGAAAAAGAAATCAGGTCACAGATCGTTTATGAATGAAGTACCGTGGATTGGACCAGGCTGTTTCAGATTAATACAACACAGCTGGGACCATAGGACATATCATAGGATTCTGGTAGTCTGAAGTATCTCAAGGAAAATTTTTTTTTTGTTCTCAATTTTGTAATATATTACTTAAATTTACTTACTTTATCACTCACTTCGGTGACCACATAGTTCAAGGCGCTACTATCGCAATAGTCTGGACTGACGATGATGGGGAGATAGTGGTTCGATCCCAGTCAAGTGTCATGAGGGTGTTTCTTACTAAATTGTTTAACAGTCTCTCTCCTTGTTAATTCTGGTACTTTTCCTCAGAATTTCACCGTCCTCATCCCTTAATCATTAGCGTAGATAGTATATAGTTATATAACCCAAACGATCAGTAAGACGTGGTGCCAAAAAAAATACTTTATCTTACGTATTTATTAAATTGTATTTATATTTAATATTTAGATTGACATCTGAACATCCAATAACTCTATACTAAAGATAAATGAAAATTTGTACTAACTTTTAAAACTGTCAAAAATATATCTCCTTATCTAGATTAGATAAGTACCAGCTATTATAAATTCTTGTGAAAACTATAGTAATTTTCAGGTGTTAGATAAAAAGAGGAACTACTTTTATATTAATATAAATATATATTTAAATATAATCAGAGATGGACATGCTTCAGCAGTTGAGCTTTATTTTCACATTTAATCTCACTATAAATTAATTTAAAATTACTTTTAAAAAACTGGTAAAAGACAACAATAAAAAAATATTATTTTTATAACATGTAATTTTTAAATAAATGAAGGGTACAGGCCAAGAAAGATGAATGTTACAAAAAGTTCGAAATTGAGATAACACATTCTGTTAGGGAGTCAGGAGTAGTAGAAAATAGGCTATGCATCCAGAGCATAAACCATGAGAGGTCAGATATATCTGGTTGAAAAGAATCAATATACAGGGAAATCTAGATGATTGTCCATCGTGTTGTGGTTAAGAAAGATGAGAGTCACACATTACTAAAGAAATTAATTATTTTAAAAATCGGATATTACCTCTCTTCTGTCAATTTTCTGTTATTCATGTTGTGGACAAAATATAAATTATACTATGATCTGTTTTATCTATTACGTTGTCCATGTAAGACAGAGATTATATAGTGTTAATATTTCATTTCTTATTTGAGGATAATCTTAAATGGAATATTATAAAAACATGGCGTTTCTGAACAAAAAATAAAATAAATTGAAATAACCAGTGAATGGGTTGACCCCATCTGTATTGAGAGACAAAAATATCAATCCCTTTGTAGCACGGCCACGAAGCAACTCACCATCTCGCCCACACCTGCAGGATGTTTTTGGGTCCCTCCAGTTCCTCCGACTAGCGTTGAGCGGCTGTTAGGAAATGGAGTGGTCATTTCAAGGATATTTTAAAACAAGATTCCCTTTTCAAACTGGACCAATAAAAGATGTGAAAGTGGTGATGGAGCATCCTAAGTTGGTTTATCACTGTGAAATTTACATTGGCGTTTGGATCTCATCGGTAGTGACCCTGCCTAAGCAAAAGAGAAGGATCACACCAAATATGATTAGAGAAAAGTTTGATCGTCCAGACTCATCATAAAAGGAAAGACTTCCAATATCTGAAGAGAAATACAAGGATTTGCAGGTTCTAAAAAGGTTTTGAACATTCTCTGTCCAAGCCTTCTATTATGATCTTCCGTGGAGTGGTCAAACAATAGATGGTGATGACGAGTGAACTAAATCTTAGAAAAAAATCTTATTAATATTGAAAATATTATTTTTTATAAATAAAAATAGAATAAACATCTTTTTTTTTAAATCTCAACTAATGCTGATCTAAATTCATTTCGATAAAATTGGTTAGTAATGTTAAAAAGTGTATGGAACATAAAATTTGGCTTAAGTGGTTATTATAGTTATTGGACAATCATCTTTATTGCATTGTAATATTAGACGTTTAAGGTCGAAAGTTAGAATTTCCATAGTGATTTTATATTTTTTTTTAGCAAATGTATACAAAAATTGTATTAAGATATAGTTTTTCTATTATATGCCTAAAAATTTGAAATTTAAATGTTATATTAATAAAGATACAGCCTTTTTAAAGTTTAAAATTAGTTTTTCTATAAATAAAATATGTTGGACATTAATCTTTCTTGCCTTTTACCCTTCATATATATAAAACCATAATATATATATATATATTATATATATATATATATATATATATATTATATATATATATATAAAACCATAATATTTTGTATTGATGTGTTTCACTAATTTTTTTAAATCATTCTTAAAAATCCATAATGAAATTAAATGTGAAATATCAGCTCATCTGCTGAAGTAAGACCAATTCAGATTATATTTGAAGATATATTAAAATCAATTCAACAGTTGTTCAACCTTAGTTTCATCTAAATCTCAAAAATGATTAAAGTCCTTAACATAACTTATAGCTGGTACCAAATATTAAGTCTAATTTATATATATATATATAACTTTAGTATTTAAAATAATATAGATTGTGGTGATTAAATAATTCCTTGTAAACCTCAATTTTTGGTATTTTCTTGAAACCAAGCAGTACATTGTAATAACTAAGTCAAGAAATATAAAATAAATAAAAATGTTTAAAATAAATTTGCTGATAGGGATAACCGATTGTTATTTTATCTTTTAATATTGTATCTAATGTATAATCATTACTATAAGTAATGAGTATAAAACTATAGTTTTTAATATTATTTATTTAAAAAAAGTGCTAGCACACAATAATCGATCCAAAACATTTATATAAAACTATTAGAATTGAGACGGAATGAAAGATAGGTTATTGATATAGTGGAAGGGAGCAAAAATATTGAACGAAAATTAGAATGAAGAGGGGAATAATTAAAGATTATAGCCAGAAGGCCTATTACATTTATATAACTTATTTGCCATTTTCCTCACAATAAAGTAAACCCAGAGTATTTGACTATTTAAAACAAAAAAATCATTTCATACTCCTTTTTCTATATCAAAAAGCTTGTGCAAAGTAAAGCGAGTAAAGGTAAGTATTTATAAAGTTTAAAAAATAAATTTGTCCTAAATATTAAAAATATTTATTTAGTCGATATGTATATACATATAGTAGTTTGAAAAATTATTTTTATTGTTTTTCTTTTTTTTTTAAATATAGTTATATTTTAATGCAGTCGATCTCGGTGGTTTTGGGGATAGGTACATGCTTCAGGACCCTCTATTCATGGGTTCAAACCCAGCCGGGGCTTATGGATTTTTCTAGAGATATAATAATCAGTGGCACAACTTCCCTTGGAGGGTAAGTAAATCTATCAGTCTCATAAAAATTGTAGTATGTGAACAAATACATTTACCGGCAAAATGTATATGCGCTTTCGTTCTCGCTCAAGGAAATTATTGTGTGCTAATATAATCCCTCGTTTCAGAAAGTGCACATTATATATCTCAAATATTGGGATTATATTTAGTATTAAATTCGACTGAACTTATCCACTAATATTTTAACTTGTGAATATAAGGAATTTTCTTATAAATTTTTTGAAAAATAGCTATTATTCCTCTCGTATTCATACTCTCCTAATGACTGAGGCTATTGACTATTTGAAGAGTGCAGAATATATCCTTCCGGCATATGGAACAGGAGAGAATATGACTAATGGGGCGGCAGAGAAAACAAGAGTGTAAAAAGAAGTATGATATAAAACGAGAAAAAATTGGAAACCACTCGGAAAAAAAAGAGGAACGATATAAAGTGTACATTTAGGCCTTTATGTGTTCCAATCACGCGGGCTAGAAAAGCTCCGCTCGGAAGTTGCTGAGGATTACCGCGAGAGACGGCAGCGATGTTTCAGATTGGTGGGTCAATTGGCATGTGCTTTTTGGAGGGTAAAGAGGGTGGGTTTATTTCTCTACCCACTTCTTCCCGCGCGGGTTTTCCCGAAACAACATAACACCGAGAGGGTTAGGCAACTTGATCAGAACAGGGAGGAAAAGGGAGGGCGACAAATGGGCCGGCTTTGTTTGGACACGAGGGTGGTTTTGTAGCCTTGATGTTGGCACCACCATGGCGATAAACTGATATCAGATTGGCTGCACAGGGACACGTTTACCAACATAGCGGGGAATATTTTCCTCTCTCTGGTAATACGACTTCCCCTATTTCCATCGTATTCCCGTAGTTTGAATTTAAATAGATGAGTTCTGCTAATGGAATGTTGTGTTTTAATTGTCACGCTGTTAGCACTGAGAGAAAGAGAGAGAGAGATAGAGAGAGAGAATGACGATGGGGAGAGGATGATAGAGAGAAAAGATATATTGGAGAGTATAATTATATAATTGAGTTAAAGAACTTTTGTGCATTGTGTTTGAATTAATGCCTTTAGTTGTAATAAAAATAAATTTTAAATGTTACAGAAATAGTTATTTCATAGTAAATAGGATTATCTACTTTATATTAAGAAGAATATTTTATTAAATTAAATAATAAAATATTTAGGACACATGATTTATAAATATAAGAATGATACATTAAATATTCTACAGGTATAACCATTTAATTTCTAAATAAAAATAGAATAGTAAAATAAATTTCTTTTAAATCTCTGTATGACATATTAATTTATTAACAAATAGTTTTTTCGCACCCATTAACTTGACAAGATGATACTGACGAATTTTAGAGCATGCTCATCACAATGAGAAATGTTTTAATTGATTATAACAGCATATTATTAATTTAGATAATTTTAATTTTGTATTTATTTATATTTTATGTTACAAAGAAAGCCATGGGGATTCATAGGAATCATTTAAACTATCAATGTGTGATCATACAAGAAAAGGTATACTTTGAACAATGTACTGTTTGGTTTGTTACGAGGTTTCGTTTCGAGTATCGTTTGGGTTTAATGTGAGATTATTTTAGTAGTTCCTACTCTAGTAAACGACAATTGTTTTACGTTTTCCTCTAAAAGTAGACCCTCCTCATTCCTAGACAACTAGTATACTAGCTTAAATATCTAAATAGCCTGTATGGGTTATGAGACGTGGTTGAATAAATATGATAAACCATAAGAGGGTTAATCAAAAGTTCTTATTTAATAGAGCATATTAAATTGTGACGCAATCAGCCTAAGGGTTCACGCCCTCGTAAGAGTTGGCGACTATCGATCCAAGAAAGCCTTTCCCCTCCACCGAGCTATACAACAGACCCATCCCCCCTGTGCCATGAACTGGAACAAAGGTAAGTGGTTGATGTCTACAACTTGAAATAGTGAAGAGGTGCAATACAAACACACACACACGAACACACTAAGCTATTATCAGCGATTGTATTACACAACCAACAACATGGATGTTATATGAAATAAACAAGAAAGTATGCCTATTAAAAAAATGTAATAATGTCGAGATTAAATTGAATAAAATATTTGTTTGTTAGGAATCAATTTCAAATAAGTATTGACAAACACAAACTAGAAAATTATCAAACTACCTTTTTGTACGACATGTCATTTTGGCTTCCATTCCAAGCAAAGCGTTATGTTTATATCAATGAGGTTAGATTTACTACTTTTTCTAGGAGGAGGAAAGAAAAAATTATCTTGTAGATAAATTGTACGGTGCACAGCATAGATTTTATCTCGCTTTTATCTTCAATCAGGTATTTATTAAAATCCCGTCAGATTTACGAAACGAGATAATAGGTCTATACATAATTGTATAATTATATTAAAGAGAATAGATAATTAATAAACACTGTGTCCTACTTAAACTAATGCACTAGAAACTAAGAACACTATTACAAAAAAAAAATTGAAAAAGAAAAATATATTTGTCCATTTAAAACATAGGATTCAAATTCATTTTTCAAAGACCTGAATTAAAAAGTAGATATATATTTGTTTATAGCTCTAAAAACTATTGGTTTTATAAGAATATATTTCAGATAAGAGATTTGTATAGTTAATAGTACCACAACTTTAAAACTATAGGAGATTTCGTCTCTCAAATATTTGCGGAAAAATGATGAATATGTGAAGATTTTTATAATGTAAAATACCCTCAAGTTCATTTTCATAAGATAATGAGAGTCGCCATCTTGTCTATACTAATAAAACACAATGTCTGGCTATAATATTTAATCTTTTCTTTACTATTATTATAATATTATTATTGTTATTATTATTATTAGCCCCGCGTCTTACTACCCGTTCGGGTTATTCGCACTTACACTAATGTGTAATGGTAGGGTGATTGTGAGATGGAATGGAGGGCCTACAGTTTAACTTGGAATCCGAACCACGGTGGAGGACTGGCATTCCCCACATTCACAAGATGTCTTGTCAGAGGTGAAGGAAAGGGTTTGGTAATCAGATAAATCTGTGCCGGAACCAAGGATTGAACCCCGGACCCCAGCAAAGAAGTCAGACACCTTACCCCTAGACCACAAGGTCACCCAACATTTAATCAAAATCGATAAAGCAAGTTACAAGAAAATTTCTTTTTTTCTTTTTTCCCTTTAGTAAACTACCCTTAAGTTTAGGGTTAGAAACCTACCTCGGTGGCTTAGCTAGCTAGATGTTGAGCTAGGCCGCTGATGACAGGGAAATCGAGGTTCGAATCTCACTCGGGCGAATTGTGGGTGATTTATCCTAAATGGTTTTCCCCTCTTCATCCATGCAAATGCGGATTAATTTCATCTATATTTGACCTTCCCAATTTCTAGCCCATTTGAATAATTAATATTTAGTCTTATAACCCGAACGGTTAATATTTAGCGGAGCCAAGTTCTATACTTATTATTTTTCAAAGAAATCTTGAAAGTTTAGATGGATGAGAAACTGCTTTAGAGCAGTAGTCGCCATCCTTTATGTTACCAATTGTGCATTAGATTTTCTGAAATTTTTTATTGGGCATAGGTGACCTGGTGGTCTAGGGGTAAGGTGTCAGACATCTGTGCTGGCAGCTGGGGTTCAATCCTCGGTCCCGGCAAAGATTTATCTGATTATACCAAACCATTCCTTCACCACTGACAAGACATCTTGTGAATGTGAGGAATGCCAGGCCTCCACCGTGGTTCGGATTCCACGTTAAACTGTAGGCCCTTCATTTCATCTCACAATCACCCTACCATTACACATTAGCGTAAGTGCGTATAACCCGAACGGGTAGTAAGACGCGGTGCTAATAATAATAATAATAATAATAACAATAATAATAATAATTTATTGGGCATTAATATATTTATTTTATTTTCACTTTTAGTTAATTTAATATGCATATAATTTATTTCGGATGTATATATATATAATTTATTTTGGAAATACGTGGCAGCATATTCTAAGGCGCTACTCTCGCAATAAACTGGACTAGCGATGATGGGGGTATCAAGGTTAAAATCTTTGTCAGTTATAATGGGGGTTATTTTTACAAAATTAATTTCCACCCACCCCCACGAAATTGCGGGTAAACTTCCAATAAATATAACATTCCTCAACGCTAAATCCATTAGCGTAGCCTAATTAGTACATTAGCTCATAGCCCAAACGGGTGGTAATATGCGGTGCTGAAAAAATAGCTAGGTCATAATTTCTTACAAAGAAAATAATATGTTAAAATCTGATATATAATGTAATATTTGGAGCTGCATTTCCCATTATAATTTTAAAAGCTTATATCATTAATAATTTAAACCGCAGTTCTTAAACAGTTCCTTGGATTATCATCTGAAAGGCGAGTTATTTTTTCGTTTTCGTAGTTTTCACTACCCAAATGTTGATTTTCACAGATAATATGATCCAAAATATTATTTAATCTTCATCGCAATGATATGTTGCAAGCCTTGAAGGATTAAGTTATTCTACTGTTCCAACTATTCAACATTCGTCGAGTACATTTTATTAATATATCATGCAATGAAACTCACATCCACGATATTAAATGGATTCTTATAAGAATATAGATTGGCTCATTTTCACTAAATTGTTAAAATCTTTGATTGAATATATCGCCCAACTTTAATGTGTGTCGATCATATAATTTGCTATCAAAACAATCGCTTCTTGCAATTCTTGAAATATTTGGAAAATATATTAGTACATTATTGTCCATTTTTTTATTTTCAAAGGGAACTCAAATATGTAGGTGCAAACAAAGAGCCAACGGGCCCACGTGCCCACGTGCGTGGGGTTGGTGACCTTGTTTTAGAGTATATTTATTATTCTTGCTGTGGTAGTAGCTACGGGTATATAAGCTGTATGGGATTAGATGCTTGTGAGCAGGAGAATATAATGGGAGGAGCGATGATATTTTGAAGGGGCTAAGAAAGCTAACTTTCTACCCCCATCTCTAATTGGTCTTAGACTATCTAAAAGTATTCTTGGAAATTGTAAAATAAATGAAAAAAATCTTTTTGATCCTCTTTTGAGATATTACATATTTACAACACGTTATAATTTAGCACATTTATCTGATCAGACATTTAATTTGTCAAGAAAAAATAAGATGTGTTTTATCATGTTTTATTGGTGGAGTTGGAACAATGACACACAATTTAAAAGGTCTTTTCTCATCTTATCTTACTTTCATTCTGGCTTAAAACAGTTGGATTGTCAATGATGCAGAATCTTTTATTAGAAATCTAACTGCACAGATTTAATGATTAAAAAACATTTCTTATGAAATAGAGATTTATAGATATATCAAGGGAGATCAAGAAAATAAGCGTATTTTGTTTATTTGATTTAAAGTAAATAAATATTATGTTATATTATTTATTAAATATTTTAAAAATAATGTTACTATTTCACTATAGTAGAAAAGATATGAACAAATATTTACACAATTTTTGTATTTTACTAAATACATAAATGATATAATAATTTGCATTTAAATTTAAAATGTTTATTATTATTTTCTTCAATTTTTACGAGTCAGTTTGAAAAAAACTTTCATTTAACTAATGTGTTCAGCAAAAATTTGGTATTCTATTAGCACTAATCATTTATATAATCCACTTCTTGAATGTTAGGATCTAAATAATTCAATATTAAAATAATATAAATATATTACTACCTACAAGAATTTTAACGTTAAAAACAATCAAACAGCATCCAAATATCTAAGTGACATGTCTGAATTAAGATTAGTTTTGCGTATGAGCTTTACTTTGTAATAAGATATATTTTTATTTACAAAGTTAAAATATTTTGTTTTTGTTTTAGTTATTCTATAAGGTATGTGCTGAAACTATTGATCTGATCATATGTTAGAAATATACAATATTTATATATTTAATTACATTTGTGCTGACATTTAAAGTGTATGAATAATACTTACGTAATATCCCTAAGAAATCAATGCTATTAAGTTTGTACAGTTATTATTATAATAAAACTAGCAGCCCATCCCGGCTTCGCACGGGCATAGTAATATAATAAAAGAAAATACACAATGTTTTACAGTGAGTTTCTTAAAAAAATAACATTCATTGAAAACAAAAAACTAAGATATTAATTTTTTTTTGTGATTATATTTTCTTAAACTTTTTTTTGTATTTACATTGTTTTTTTATATAT
>CABFOV010001144.1:0-15407 GCA_902141375.1 Timema poppense
ATGGATGAATCAACATTTACCAGAAATTCTAGTGTAAATATCCACTACCAGAATATTTGGGCCAAAACAAATCAAAATGCCACTCTGCAGGTCCGTTCGCAATATCAATATTTCTCCATTAACGTTTGGGTTGAAGTCGTGGGAGATATTTTACTTGAACTGTATGAAACTCCTGCACGACTGTGAGGAGAAAGCTACTCACACATTCTACAGACATTTCTCCCCCAAATACTAGAGAACGTTCTGCTAGCAACGTGGATGAGCATGTCTGATTCAGAATGGAGTCGCTGCACATTGACGATCCAGTCTGACGCTATTTGGACAGATATCCCAGCTGATGGATTGGACGCAACGGGCTTCTGGTCACGGTGACACATGAAAGGAATTGTGTACTCTCAAAAGCACATCCCGAGAAAACATCTAAACAATTCAATTTTGGCTGCTGTAAATACGATCGGAGATATGCCGCACATCTTTCAACGAACATGGCAGCCATGATACAGGATAGCTGAAGTGTGTTGTGAAGGCAAAGGTAGACATTTTGAACATTTCCTATTAACATGCTATGTTCTCTTATCCAGGCCAATAAAAAAACTTTATGACGTAACGGTAATCTCTGTGTGACCTGTCTATAAAGAAGCGGCCTTGGCAATATGTACTTAAGGTACATTTGGTTTATTTTTCAGTGTCGATTCACTGTACTACTTTATTGTAAAAAATTACAAATCAACCTGTATATAAAAACGAGTCCTCGCGTATGCATGAATGATGTCTATTGAATGTAAAGTTTCCGGCTGCATGAAGTCTTCCGTTTTAGTCACCGCTCATATGAACATGCAATGTCCATAAATAACATAAATTATGATATAACATTGTTACAAGTTCAGATTAAAATATAATATAGGTAAGAAGAATGATTTAGGTTGATTTAATTTTTAAACGTATATGGTTTAAGTACAAACATATTATTTTTAAACGAAGAACATCAGATATCTAGAAATGTTAGTGGATATACTTACACTTTAAGCCCCGTTGATAGGGAGTGAGTGAACTAATGCAAGTTTACTAGTATTAGCTTACTAACATGTTAGTTGTGTTGACACGCATTTTTAACTTGTATTAGTATTGCTTCTAAAAACATGGCTGAAAATGAAGTTGTGCTAACTGATCTCTCTATTGGGGAAATTTTTTTTATCACTGCGTCTCATTTCTCGTTAGGGTTATTTATACTTATAGGCCTATATTAATTACGCTTATGTGCTAGAATCTAGAAAGGTAGAATATAGAATAATAATGGGTGGCCAAATAAATTACAATTTTTCAGTAAACGCAATGCATCATAATTCGTTGACCTGTTTAAAAAAAATTATAAACATCATAAAAAAAGTTATTTTTTAGTATATCTCATATTTCTTTATTCCTTAATAGTTTAAAACGTATTTCAGTTGATCCCAAATATGTATTATATTATTTTTATAGATTTGTTAACTCACTTAGTATACAAATTAAACTCAAATAAGGTCAATAAATCCCAATACAACCCTCGGTTGGGAATTTTTTTAAATAGGCCTAACGCAGGTTTTTTAAACCCTGTTTTAAATTTTGATATACTGGTAACAAAATATTTTGTTAAATGCCAGCTTGCTAGGCCTAAAATATTCCTTAAAAATAATAATTCATTAATTTGTAGATTGGTTTAAATATAAACGATCTGGTTTGCTATGCGATAATATTATATTATGTATCTACTCAAAAATCCAAAGCATTATTTTAAAGTGTTTGAAGTGTGTGGGCTGAACATTATTAATTAAAACTTATAAAGATTAGTTAAAGTGTCAAATACGGATATTGGAAAACGTGCTGAAAATTTCGCGTGAAAACCTCCGACCATTCATACCTTACTTGCCGATATCGAGAATATTATGTCGCCGGAACTAATCACGGTACTATAATATTGTATTATATTTTGTGATTATATATTTTTTAAAAATGACATATGCCACGTTGACTGGTAGGAAATAATGGTTTGATCAAATTATTGATCAAAATTTCTTACCGATATTAAATTATATTTTTCACGAGGCACATTTCTAATATTTACGTAGGCCTAACATTTTATTTTGGAAACTTCTATAGAATATGTAAACACCTGATATAAATTTACAATATCCTCTAGTGCAATATGCCTCGCATTCTTATCTTTATAAATTCGGTGCTTAAAATTCCACAAAAACTCATTATTTTCATAACATTCCACAAATAAGTGTTCCCCACACAACCAATTCTTTATTTGCCGCCATTTCGAATTGTCTACTTGCATAAGTAAAGTTTGAAGTTGACCAACTTTTTCACTTGCAAGTAGACTTGCTTGTTAGTAGCTTGCGTGTCTGTTTACACGGTTCAAGCTGTGCGCGTGCAGCAAAATTAGTCTACTTGCATTAGTCAACTAATATCGTGTCTACGGGCCTTTATGCGGGTACGGTTGAACTGGTCCGACGGTCAAGACATTCCAAAAGGTATTTTCGAGCCCATACCGAAGGGTCTTGTCGAACTGGTCCAGACAATTGATAAACCCAGCTACTCATTCAGTGCTAAAGCAATACTTTATTTTTTATCTCCTGTAATTCAGATTTCATTCATACCTAACCAAATCTAACTTAACCTAAACTAACCTAGCCTAACCTAAACTTAGGTACCTGTTATATATCATGTTTAAAAATTGAAAAATGACACCTGGACACCGGAATCGAACCCGGAACCTTTGGCTTATTACGCCAATACTCTTACCACTGAGCTATCCAGGATTCGTCCCGTGCCCATGGTCATTCTTCACTCTTCACACATAGTTTAAGGCAGAGTCTGAGATAGACGTGGAAGTCGTCAGCTTATAAGTATGTGATTATATAAGATCACAGCCATCAGACAACGCAGCCACCCGCTACTCGGTAATTGGCTTATTGCTGCCATTTGACAATTATATTATAATTGTACGGGATTGCATATTAATGAATCAAATAGTTGAAGCTATCATTTATGCATTTTAGTGAGGATAACACCATTTAGATATCATGGATATAAATATATATAAGAAAGTTTTACTTCCACATCTCATACAAAGTAAAATTTACTTTGGTGGCCATGGAAGTTTGGCTGCCATAGAGAGTAAACAGGATGAGTTTTGTATCTAAAACAAAACGCTTCTTCTCAAATTGTTATGTTTTATTAATTTGTTAAATGTTGTGATTTATTTCTATAATATTTAATAATATGGTAAAACTTTTTACCTGTAATTATGACTACCCCTTTATACTCTTTACAATTTTTACCATTTTACCCTTTATCCTTTTTACACTTTTACCCTTTATCCTTTTTACCCTTTACCCTCTTTATTCTTTACCCTTATTACCCTTTACCATTTTTACCCTCTTTAAATTTTACCTTTTTACCCTTCTACCATACAAAATTTATACCCTTCACTTGCTATACCCTGTTTAACCTTTTTGCCCTTCCTCAACTTTTTAAACATGTTATTCTTTTTACCCTAAAATATTTATCCAGGACTAAGACAAATGATTGATGTAGAATTGAGAAATAGCACATTTGAGCAAATATTTCAAAAAGTGTAGAAATGGTAAAAAGGGCAATAAGGAATTCAATTAAAATTAATGGGTGTAAAGGTGAAAAGAGGTTTAAAAGAAACAAAAAAGGTAAAAAGATTAAAAAGCTGTAGAAAGGGTAAAAGGATAACGGGGTGAAAAAAATCGTAAGCACCGTCAAAAGTTTGAAGAGGGTAAAAATTAGAAAAATGGTTGAAAAGAGTAAACGGGAAAAATTTGGTAAAAAAAATTCTAAAATACATTCGATTGTATTTAATTACAAACCTTTAACAACCTGCTATCCAAAATATGACATTCTTACTTATTTATACTCGCACCAACAGGCAAGAGTTCAAAGTATTTTGTATAGGGAACACACAACTTAATCTTCAAAAGAAATGTCAGTTTTTAGAAGACGTTCAGGTAGTTTATCTATTTTGACATCGTGTATTAGTCAGCTTAATTTTGAGTGTTTTTTTATTGCAATCTAAACCAATAAAGGATTGATATTTAAACGTAAATTAATATTTGTTTCTATTCTCGATGTTTTATTTTATATACTAAAAATAACAAAACTAATTTATAGACTCCCCGTGAAAAATATGTATACACAAGCTAGTACACTATATTTAAATGTATAGCATTTATATCATATATGTGTGTGTGTGGGTTTGAATTATATATGTAGCATGTTAAACCTGCTGTTTAACACTTACAACACTCGAAATACCATAAATTTAATACGATGGATACAAGAGCTAATATATTCTAAAAAATAGGTGACCTGGTGGTCTAGGGGTAAGGTGTCAAGACTTCTGTGCTGGCGGCCGGGGTTCAATCCTCGATCCCGGCACAGATTTATCTGATTACCAAACCCTTCCTTAACCTCTGACAAGACGTGTATTAATCACAGCTTGTGAATGTGGGGAATGCCAGGCCTCCACCGTAGTTTGGATCCCACGTTAAACTGTAGGTCCTCCATTTCATCTCACAATCACCCTACCATTACACATTAGCGTAAGTGCGTACAACCCTAACGGGTAGTAAGACGTGGTGCTAATAATAATAATAATAATAATAATAATAATATATTCTAAAAGTTTTTGGCATGCATTAACTCGCGGTGAACTCATGTTGCCGGGAAACACCCAAACTTCAGGAAAACTGCCCCAGATGACTATGCCGGAACCATCAGCAGAACCACATCTCACCAACAGGCCCCGCTTTAAAGAACTGGCAGAGAAGTTTTTCTCTGTGCGCCACACAATCAACGAGCGCTAGTGGTCATTTAGCGCAATTCCCCAACAACCCTCTTCCCCCCTTAGACGTCCAGATGCAAACCATCCACCAAGTTCGTCAGTTCTGTTACTATATAAGCGTCATACCTCACTTCACACACATATATTTTGTTTAATCAATTATACGGAGGAAGAACTAGGACGCAACTCTACATCGCCGAAGAAACTAATGGTGACTACGATGTGTCAGGCGTTGGTCTCTCTATTTATCATGGTCCATACGACTTTATAAACTATGTCAGAGTGTCTTACTTCTCTTTATAAGTACTTAGCACATAGCTTTATATATTAGGGTATAATAATGTCTCCTTGAATGGTATTACCATGTTTAGGATCTATTTATGGCGGAAATCAGGTTATCTAACGTTTTCTTCAATGACCTAGTTAGGTCAATGACAGATATCAGTATCTATTATTTCCTTTTTGGTATATCTATTTGTGGTACGCAAACTGTGGGAGCTATACTAGTTCGTAGTAGTGGCCCGCGGGGATAGTACTTTGTATCCGACCCCTTCAGGCGCCGTTTGTATTAAGTAAAACGAATATTGTTTGTACTATTTATTGTGATCCCCAAGTTAGGGTAGAAATATAAATATAGGCTACTATTGAATGCACAAGCAGTACTTAATAGGAATTGACCGGCCATAATGTAACTGCATAGATCCCTGATAGCTCGCCATTTACTATTTGTAATATGCTAGTTCCTCTTCAAGTAGATTATTCTTAGGTTTTCGTAACTCTCTATGGATAAAACTTAAGCTCAAGCTTATATAACTTCATTCATAGTAACTCTATAAAATTAGGATTAAATACCCCCTGTTTTCATTCACTATATTGTCAATAGTATTCATGAATATACCTTTCAGGTCTTAGTCTAGGATTAACTAGGGTCGATTATCTTTATGTATTGTGGCTTAACCTTATATCATTATTTGTTGCCTATCTTTAACTGCCGCTAGGTTGAGACAGACGCTTCTTTCTAGGAGAATGAGCGTTGATCCTCACCTTAAGAGTTACTAAACTATATGTTCAATTTTAATTCTGTTAGTTCTTGTTCATCAAGGTGATTATTTCTATTCCTACCTATCGGGAAGTATACGACAATGATAACTGAATAAAGCTATCTCTAATAACAATGGACTGTTTGATCTAATATCAATTTAAAACTCTTGTAATTCTATTTTTCTTGTTTACATTTAAATAAGCTTATTTGATAAACTTGTATATTTCTGTCAAACCTTCACGTTATAATTTTTAACTGTAATCTTCACTTCATCTACTTGATAAGAGAAGCGAGGATTCATATATAGGACACATGATAAATAAATGTATATGGTTGTGTGTATTTTTTTAATGTTTTTTGTGGATATAGTTTTTTTTCCCTCTATTTGGTTTTCCTTTATCCATTCATTTCCCTTTGAATGTGTCCAAAATATTAGGTTATTTAATTATTTAAAAATCTTTGTTTAGTATTTAAAATTGTTTTAGGATATTATAATAATATACTTCTAATTCTTATATTAATATAACACAAGTACGTTGATGCATTTTATATAATCGTTAAGGGGGAATGCCAGGCCTCCACCGTGGTTCGGATTCCACGTTAAACTGTAGGTCCTCCATTTCATCTCACAATCACCCTACCATTACACATTAGCGTAAGTGTGTATAACCCTAACGGGTAGTAAGACGTGGTGCTAATAATAATAATAATAAATATAATATAATCGCTAAGGGCAAGAATGAACTAACTTAATCCAAATAAAAATATCATAACTACTTACGTTATTAAAATAAGGATCGATGAAGCCAGATAGGTTTTGGTTAACATTTCAATCACACCAGTGGTATAATGTTCTAAGGCGTCACTCTCACAGTAGACTGGATTGTGAAAGATTGAAGAGAATGCCGGTTGGGTGTACTGAGGGTGGACTTCCCTAGATGGTTTTCCACTTTGTCCCCACGCAGATGCTGATATCCGCCCTCTAAATACATTTTTCTTCACTCCTAATAGATTTTCTTGTTTAGTTAATGTGTGGATAAAATTTGAGTGAGAGGTATGACAAAAAAAAAACTTTTCTTCAGTCTGAAAAAAGGGCAAAGTTACCTTGGACGGACTGTAGCGATTGTGATGACTCGCTTGAAAGGAATATTTGGAAAACTACTCTTTTGAATGTGTAGTCGTGTATTTCCTTGAATGGTTATTTTTTGTGTCCCTTCTCAACAACATGTCACGGTTGATTATGAATAGGTATGGACACGTCTCGTTCCCTTCTCTGTTCTCTATTTAAACTGACATGCTTGTCTTTGTTCAAGGGCTGTTCAGTATGTTCATAGTGGAACATTACACACATGCCTACACGTTTTGTATTACTAACAGTGGCGGCTTTCTATTAAACAAGAGTGCACGAGTGCATAGTGCTTTAAGTAGCTACTAAGAGAATTAAATTAAAGACTAGAGCAGAAGTTTGTTAGTACAATAATCGATTCCTTAATTTCTTAACTCAAAACGTTCAGTGAAAAATAAAAAATTATATTATTTAGGGAAACGGCAAATAAAAAAAGTGAAAGACAATGAGGGAAACAAAGGTGTTTGTGTGTGGGGGGGGGGGATAGGGGGTATAGAGAGAGGGGTTGATATGTCGAGTAGCCTGCATTTGAAAAAGGTTCGGGAATTGATTAACGTGTTTCATCTGAGGTTCATTCTAAAATGTAGAGCTTGCGACATTTACATGCTTAATTGTTCAGCTGTTCTATTTTGCATCAACAAAATAACTAAACATCTTTTTTTTTAACATCCATTACTGTTTCCAGCCTGTGGGCCGGGTCAGTTTTTTATTCAAGCTATATATTCTCCACTATTGGTTTTCTAGTCCTGTTGTAGCTTCATTCAACTTATAATCTACTTATGACTAGAACAGGCACAGCAGTCAATCCCAAGCCATTAATTTATTAATGTGAAAGGGTAAGCCCACATTTCACCAACTATACATTTTATTGTTATGGCGGGAATCGAGCCCGGGACCCTTATATCAGTAGATAGATACACTACCGAATGAGCTAAGGTGTCGGATTTGTACCTAAAACTAAAACAATATTACAAGTACAGATTTTAGTTATGGTTAACTAAAACTACCATTGAAGGCAATCCATATTGATCCAATTTCGTAACAAATTATTACATTAAAATATGAGCGCTAAGGTTCCATGGATTGTGACCCGTATTTTTACAGTTTTTATGGTAGAAAAATACTTTTTGTCATAAATAAATCAAATTTTGTTTCGGTAGGTACGTTTAGTACCGTCTCTGTGGTCTAGTGGTCAGAATTCCTCGCTAAGGGTTCAGAGGTACCAAGTTCGATCAACGGTGCTTCTAGATTTTTATGAGAGTCTGAAACCGTGTCTACTCAGACTCATGATGACAAATTAGGAGCAACTTGGAACGAAAAATTTACGACCCCGGTCTAAAAAAAACTGGGATAAATGACCGGAGATACTTTTATGTAACCTACATAACACCCTCTATACAAGGATGCTGGCACTATGGTTGCTATGGCTTGTTTGTGGGCTGACGCCATAGAGGATTTATATTATTTTTATATACGTTTTGTTTAATATTCTACATATGGTAATCTAAAATCAACCTCGGTTGTCTTGAAGTAAAGTGCTCGTCTCAGTAGCCGATGTTCGTGAGTTTAAACCTATCTAAGGTAGACGGATTTATTTAGCAATAAAAAAATGTAGCACTACTTTCTTCGGAGAGGAATTAAGGCCGTTGGTCCCTTGTCGATTGTGACACGTAGAAGAACCCTTGAAGGTGTGTGAAAATACCTTTCCCTGAAAAATTGATAAAACCTATAGAACTCACCCATAGATATTTGCATGTGCTGATATAATCAGTCGGTTCATAAAGAGCACATTAAATACTAGAAATAAATGAAAAATTAATTTAAACATTTATCGAATATTTTAAGATCGTTATTTAATTTGACCAAGATGTATTCTATTAATTTGAAAAGGTTTTGGTTAAATACCACTAAGCTCATGACAAATATTCACGAACTATTGATATTTTAATACGTATAAAAATAAACCAGATGCAACTTGTGAACTGATATTTTATTTACTATGGCCAAAAAAGTTTTTTGTCTTAAAAACAGCACAAATACTGACTTTGACTCACGTTCTCTTCCATGCCACCTTAAACACACGATAGAAAAATAATTGTAATCTACTGCCAAGAAACTATCTCACTTGGAAACAGAAGCGATAGCAGCTAATGGTCCTCTATATTAACTTGCGTAATTCCGAATTTGCTTACAAATTGGCCAGTGGAGGCTCGTGTGTAGGCACTGCGGAACTGCAGCACCCTCTATTTCCACTTGATAATATCGATAACATTTAATATAATGAGTCCTTTTTTCTTTAATTCTATCTTTATTTTTGTAGTATAATATATACTCCTTAAGCTTAGTGTCAGTACTTCAGTATCCATCCCCCATTTTATGAAAAAAATACAAAAATCTGTGTATGGAACTGTGCGCTTCACAGTGCCAGTGATGTGGTGTTTGACTGTTGTGCGCATGCACACATAGGAGAAGGTGGATCGGAAGGTGGTACTGCCATGTAGAGATAGCACTGTTTCTCTCGCAGTGCCGGCTCTGGCGTGATGGTGGAAGGAAGTTATTTTATCTCAGCGTGTGTTGTGCTTAAAAAGAGTGTACCATATTCTTGAATGTGACACAGTGTAAAAGAGTGTAGAGTTAGATTAATATCCCGTTTCCTGCTATTATATTTGATTCATTTTTTTCTGTTATTTTATTTAACAGAAAGACTAAATCCGCTTGCAGTACTTTCAACGGAGAAAAATGTCCTCAACTGTCATACAGAGATCAAGGAGAAAATGATTGAACTTTTTGCGTAGATTAAAACAAGAATAATGGATATCATTTTTAAATGAATAAATCAAGCTTGAACTATAACAAAAGTTAAAGTAAGTAAAAACAAACTTTTTTGTTAATATTTTATCAAGCTCCTGAATAAATTTTCTTTTTATACATGATTTATTTTTACACAATTTTAAAACAAAAGCTAAATATTTATCTGGAGCAGAAACCCCACTAAATTTAGCTACGAGCCGCCACTGGAAATGACATATCGAAATGCTAAAAAATTGATCTACTTAAAACTATCCATATGTCAAGTCATGTTATCTGCAATCACCACTTATCTATGTATAGAATTACCTATAATAATACACTATAATATAGTCACATTTTTAATCAAAGTTGACCGAAAATATGTGTTTGAATTTTCCAAAAGATGGTATTTCAATAATATAAAATCATAATAAAACCAAGACAAGGTGTTATTTATCGAAGAAAGTTTAGTTGCTATGCACAGAACCTATCACTAAAGCTGGATTAAATAACCAAGCTATTATATTTGTTAGTTAAAGTTACAACCACATCTAAATAACAAATCATTTAAATTTTATGACACCTGGGTTAGGGAATAGAACCCAGGACCTTTAGCTTAGTACGCCAATTTTCTAAATGCTTAGTTATCCAGGAATAGTCCCGTGCCCAGGGTTATTTTTTAGCCATATATAAAGCCGAGTCGTTGATGAATGTGTGAAAATAGTCATCTACATATGAACGAGCAATTAAAATCACGATATAACAGCTAACGCAGCCATCTTCGACTCGGGAGGGCTTTATGCCGTCAATATCTCTAACTGGCTATATTCCTTTGTGACCTTGAGTCACGTAATTCAGATGGTTCAACTATATTACTTTCCAACAATGTTTAAATTAAAAACATAAAATAATTGTGCCCCATTTGTACCCAAATATCACCATTTGTGATGTTAAACGTTGCCTGCAATACGGATTTGTACTCGGTGGACCGTACTTTATTTCAATTTCTCATTACTTCCCTTATCTTATCAGAAATATAATTTCAATATTCGCTTATTCAATGTTGGTACTAATTAACGCCGAAGATGCCTCGTTTATGCTTTCATATTTGCGTCTGAAGCTATGATTTTATTATTAGGCTTTATTTTCTCTTCCGTGTGTAAGAAATGAATGGCGTGTGTCATCGAATTACCCGTGTTATGTATGTTTTACTGTGTTTGATGGCCGAGCTGGCCGTCCATATGTGATTTCCACATTTTATAAAATATATTTTTACTTTCGCGCCTCACTACCTGTTCATACTTTACGCATATGTAATAATTATGCTAGTGAGTTAGGGACGAGAACTGTTGAATTAATAACAAGTATAATAATAAGTATAATGGTGACCTGGCGGTCTAGGGGTAAGGTGTCAAACTTCTATGCTGGCGGCCCGGGTTCAAACCTCGGTCCTGGGAAAGATTTATCTGATTACCAAACCTTTCCTCCACCTCTGACAAGACATCTTGTGAATGTGAGGAATGCCAGGCCTCCACCGTGGTTCGGATTCCATGTTAAACTGTAGGTCCTACCATTTCATCTCACAATCACCCTACCATTACACATTTGCGTACAGTGCGTATAACCCGAACGGGTAGTAATACGCGGTGCTAATAATAATAATAACAACAAGTATACCTCAATTTGCGTGGAGAGAAAGAGAGAGGAAAACTCACTTAATCTAAGTTGAATTTTAACACTGATCTCCCTGTCATTGGCAGTCTAGTCAATTGCGAGAGAGATGCCTTAAGACATGTAGCCAACGAATGGGGTTTAAATTTATATTAATTTTTTTCTAATAAATTGGGTCAATATTAGATATTTTAAATTTGGGCTTATTGAAGTAAGGAAAACCTTTATTTAGAACTAGCAGAAGAACTCACCGTAACTCCTGGCAGAGTTTTCTTTATGTCAAACAGAAACGAAAATTAATTTCACTTTTTCCGAACCAGTTTTTAATTAATTTAAAAGAATGCAATCCTAAATTTTAAATTACAGCTTAGAGGTGCATATGTTCTTGCACAGGGGCTGTATGTATTGTGAAATGCTCATGACAAGCAGAAAAACTCTTCATTCTATTATAATAATAGATACTTAATGTTTGTATTACTCTAAGGAGCTTCATGCCATTGTTCAGTCCATTAAGGCTCTTTGGCTTAATTTGTTTCCCTAAAAAACTCTGGAGACTTTAATGGTTCAAATCCCACTCATCTCAAAGATTTTTTTATATTTCTGTAGCTGAAGGAAATTTATCACGCAGTAAATTGGTTTACAGAACACATGAAAAATGTTTATGCCACTCATTAGTTTATTTTTCACTGAGGGAATATCCGAGTGAAAAGGAATTTACATCGAGTGTAGTAAATAAATTGTCATGAGCCGCAAACTTTCTGCGCACCAGTGGCCGGAAAACAGTGGTGGGTCTTTATCGGGCTTGAGAGAAAGAGAGGTTTGGGGAATCTGGATCGAACATATCTCATATAGATTATATGTAGATTCTGTAAACAATATACCAAGACTCTGAAATTATGTATAAATTGTTACTACACAAACTGCTACTTAATGACATGAGTGTTTGAATCTACAAATTAAAAAAATCTATAAATACTCTACATACATTCCAGAAACATATTAAACCACACGGATGCTCACATGGTTCAGGTGTAAGGATTGTAATTAACTGGACTACCTTTGAAGGCTGTATTTTTAATCGTGGAATTAACACTCTCTTTCTAACAAAATCTACGAAAGATTGAATTACTATTTTAATTTACTGTGGTTCACCTACTACTACATATCCAACTCTATATCCAACAGATCCACTAGTTTAAAATCAGTAAGACCCACTTTTGTGGCCACACAGTCTAAGGCGTCAGTCTAAGGCAGTATACTAGACTACTGATAATGATGGGAAAATCGAGGTTCGAATCATGGTCGAGTCTTGTTTTGTTTTTTTCGAAATTTTCTTCTTTTCCTCCTCACAAATGTGGGTAGTTTCCTCTAAATATAACCTTCTTCATTCCTAAAACCAATATTGTAATTAATGCATAAGCCTATAATCTATCTGGATAGTAAGACGCGGTTTTAAAATATTAAATAACTTCTTCATCCCTACCAAAAATTAAACCAGAGGTCCCTAAGAGTTGTGCTCGATTACTCTAACCACAAAATCACATGAAGAGGTTTATTTTGATTCAAAGTAGAACTAAATAAAATTCATAATTTGTGAAATAACACATTTATCGACAGATTTATAGCTTATGGCGGGTCATTTTAAGACAAAATCATCTTCGCGATCGAAAAAATAACGAGGAAAGATATTTTTAGTGTTTTGGATTGAAATTCTTTGGGTTAAATATCTTGTCAAGCAAAAACTTAAGATTGAGGGTTGAACTTTATTAATTCCGTATGGTGACCTGGTGGTCTAGGGGTAAGGTGTCAGACTTCTCTGGTGGCGGCCGGGGTTCAATCCTCGGTCCCGGCACAGATTTATCTGATTACCAAACCCTTCCTTCACCTCTGACAAGACGTGTATTAATCACATCTTGTGAATGTGGGTAATGCCAGGACTCCACCGTGGTTCGGATCCCACGTTAAACTGTAGGTCCTCCATTTCATCTCAAAATCACCCTACCATTACACATTAGCGTAAGTAAGTATAACCCGAACGGGTAGTAAGACGCGGACCTAAAAATAATAATAAATAATTCCTTAAGGTGGACATGTATGGAACGCGAGAAAAGGATGGTGTTTTTGCAGTTTTTATGGCAAAAGAAATGTTGACTGGAATAAATAGAATATTTCTACAGTAGAAATATAGTGTAATTTTCTTCGCATTGTGATATCAACATTTGTTGAATATCTGTTATGAGAATAGCGACATTAACTGACAAACATTTTAAATTAAGAGAAAAAGTTGACATTAAATTCCAGGACACCCTTGAAAAATATTAAAGAACTGTTTATGTCACCATGATAAGAAAATTAAACTCATATTTGAACTGAAGCAATATTTAATTTATTTTAACCAAAAAAATTACTTGCTACTGACACTGACACTGACCTTGACACTGACCTTTTCTCTCGTCCCCTACATCCCCACCTTACTACTCGAGGCCAGAGTTGGGCACAGGCACTTGCTTAAAACATTACAGATAGAATATTTATTAACATATTAGTTTGGTTATTTTTATTTTTTAAATTGTATTATTCGATATCAGTGATGGTTCTTAGAAACGTATAAAACACAACCTAAAAATTATTCGTTGGTAAATAAAAAATGAACCACTTTGTCAAAAACTAAAACATTGCCATTGTACTATAGTCCAATTTTCATAGGAAAAACGTTATCTGACTGCTATTAAAGTTTTCAAAATTATTTTATTATATTCATAATACCGTCAATTGTCAATTGTGATATAGTGTCAATGCCTATCAAATTGAGATGACATAAAATTATATTTTAATCACGTTGGCATTTTTAATAAAGTCATAAAATTAAATTTCCTGTCACAAGCTTTGCATTGTGCAGATTTAATTTTTTAATTTATATAATCTTTTTTAAATTATCTTAAACACACAAGAAGTGATATTATTGCTAAAGAATGCAAAATAGGACAAGGAAAGGTGGCTCAGATATGGATGTGTACTCTTTCGTCCTCTCTTTATTCTTCTTTATGTTGGTGTCATAAATATGTATGCGAGTCATGAAATAATCATGAAAAATAATTAAACATGGTTGCATAGTAAAATAAAATTCCATAAGTTTTGTCCGCAAAAAAAAATAGTTGCATTTTCTAAAATGTCCTTCCTTCCAGAGTCATAATATAAATTTGAAAAGCATCCAGCTCTGTGTGCCAAATTTACATATTCCGCCCTCCCTTAAATACAAGTAATAATTAATTCCTCACCATAAGATCGTTACCTACAATCCCTTCTGCCACTTTCTTCATGGGTAGCTCTAATCAGACAAAAATAATTCTTATTACGCTATTAAGTGGTATTATTATTATTCAAACTTCTTGATTAAATGAATGACCAGTCAAGATTGAAAGATATTTGTTTTAGAATGGATGATAGGAGTACTCTTAGGCCAGTTTGTTGGAATATAAGCCAGTACTTGTACCGTAGCCCAGGAAACGCCTGAATGTACTAATCGTACATCCTTTCCGTGGAGGCTCTTTTAATGCCCTTTGAGATGATATTATGGTGAAGGGTGTGGAACCAGTGGAAATTCTTAACCTGGCTTAAGATTGACTAGCCAAATTCTGGTGAGTGTATAGATAGTTCCCCTTTCGGGAGAAAACCCATGGCACCAGATGGGATTCAAACCGAGGAACCCTAGATTGGTATCCAGGTGTAATCACAACTATAGTATGGGGCCAGTTTTAGTTCTTTTTTTTAAACAACTTATTTGACAGTTTTTCTACTCAGTGTAAGGACGCAAAGGTAATTTTGTTTGTATTGCGTCTCTAATAAAATAGGAAACCAATTAGTTCCTAAACGAGACTTTGAAATGAAATTGTAGGTATAAAAAACTATCTTCTTCCTCTCAC
>CABFOV010001144.1:16172-37338 GCA_902141375.1 Timema poppense
CACACACACACACGAGATGATGCGGGTAGGTTACATCTACTACTGGCCCGAGGGTTAGGGGAAAGAACTTTACCTTGTGTTCGTATTTAGCTAGTTTAAATATGGATTAAATAGCCAAGCTATTATGTTTCCTATTTACGGTTATATCCTGATTTATATATTCATATTCTTTAAATTAAAAAAATTGACACCTTGACACGGGAATCGAACCCGGGGTCATTGGCGTATTAAACCAAAAGTCTTGTGTTTATATCCCGTGTCCAGGTATCGTTTTTCAATTTAAGGAATATGATAGTTTTTTTATAGTTTATTTAATTAAGGGTAATACGTACACTTTCTGTGTGAACTGATTATTTAATCACACGACTTGCAAACTTACAGCCATCTCTACTAACTTGCTCATGCGTAGAGGGGAAAAAACCTTAACTTGGGATTTGTACTTAGCTAGGTTGAATACAGGATGGGGCAGAAACAATTAGACGATATATGCTGAGGAACATGATGAACAACGTGATGAGGTTTGTCTGATATCCGGTGGAGCTCGCCTGAGTGACATTTATCTTCAGAAAGTGAAAAAGTGAAGGACGCAGTTTTTCAGTTTGAAGTTTGATTTTATCTAGCTAGTGAATATTTACTGTCAATTAAAGTGTTGGTTTTTGAGTTACCAATTGTCTAATTTATTCGGCCCTGCCTTGTATTTTATTTTGTTAAAATATGTAACACAAACTCTCTACATAAACTGAGTATATTATCACACAACTTAACAAGTAACAACCTAATCTAGTACTTGCACATGGGCCAAGAAAGAAACTTTTATCTTGTATGCATATATGTTTAATTAGTTTCTTACATTATCTTTATTTAGGGGCATTTCACTAAGCCCACTTTCATCTGTGTGCTTCAATAAGGGTGAGTTAAACTGTAGAAATTTTTGTTGCAACCCACCTAAAAATTGAGATTTTATTAAATACTAAATTGAGCTCTAAATACATTCAAAATTTGGCATGTTTTGACCTTCATCGTAAAGGTCAAAACACACAAATTAATCCTCTGTGCACACTTGTCCATTGGTCTTTACGGTGTATATATAGAAACCAGCCAAAGGTTGAAAACTGGAGTAGATCTAGTTCATTCTATCTGTATTAGTTTCGTCTATTATATTAATAAAACCCTAGTAAAATTTATCCAATTTGGATAAACAAAAGTATGATTTTCTCAGAAACTGTAGTTTTAGACCTCCAAAAAGAATCAACAAAAGTGATGTTTAATTTGGTTTTATCTAAACATGTTATTCTTTATTCTTTAATTTAATAATAATTATCAATAAGAATACATATTGATATACTTTATCACACAATACATTATGCATTTGTCTCACAATAAACAAAGCATTTATTGAATATGCTTACAACACGTGACATGCTATTGGTCGCCATTATTCCTAGTCCCATTTTTCTACCATCTTCTGGATGGCCCAGCGACCACTGACACAGGCTACTTTCTTCCCTTCCTCGTAAACCTCCACGTTCACCTTCCAGTAATTATTGATTGCGGCGCGTCTCTTGGTCACTTCCATGAGAAATGGGGCGTTTACAATGTGGTACGTACCCTGAGAAGAAAAGAGAGGATTAGAAAATATATCCCAGGGGATGGGGGTAGGAGGTAGAATGAACAATGAAAGTGCTCTGACATTAGGTGCATGACCTCACGTGTAGTATTATCAGGTCAACTCCATACAATAACTGCATTCACCTTCATGGGAGCAACGCTGTCACGGTTACTTACATTGGTCGATGTACTCTTTCATTTGCTCTGAAAGGTATTAAACTTACCTTGATTGTTTCCACTATGGTACGGTTTATACAGAGAATATTGTAACAAGTGGACCTACTTCAGCGGTGGACAGGAGACACAAAAATTATGAACAAAAGCTCATAAAAACAGTAGTTCTCCTTGTACTTATATCAGAGATTTAATCATATTTGTACTCGAGTAATGTGGAGTTACTTAACATAATATAAGTCCTCAAAATGGCCACCTTCCGCCTAAAATTCAAGAACTACACTGTAGTGTATTTTCGAACGAGTGTGGCACTCTACGACACGACAAATGCGGGCTTGCACTCAGGTTGAAGGTGAATATTTTAAGCACTTATAGCACTTATTAGCTTATAAACCTGGTTATTTTCACAAGACTAATTCGCAAAAACTTAATACGTTCCCATGCCGAATCAATAAACTAGACAAAAGCTCTTATTGACAGTATAAATTAAGCTCATCAGCCGCAGCTCATCAGTGTAGAAGTGCGATTTAAAGCCAGGAGTACAGTGAACATCATACCTCCAGCGAACGTGGTGGTAACTTAAACCCGAGAATTGTGATCTCATCACGATAAAATGGAATGCAGTTCTAACACTTTGAACCACTATGGATTCAAATTAGATCTTCAAACTTACCCTAGCCTCAAATGGCACACACCCAAATTAATTAAGACCACTATGGATTAAAAATATATTACTTAGATCAAATGGTACAAACACATACATGAATTGGACAACTATGGATTCAAAATGGCCACAAATGGCTCACACACACACACACACACACATATGAACGTCTGCGAGTTTTTCCTCCTAAAAGGAATGTATCTGGTGAGTGAACCTGTTGTAGAGGACTCACCGGTTTGATAGGGCACGAGGAGAACACGTTCCAAGGAGGTTGTAGGTTCTCACAGGCGTTCGTCACGTTCCATGTTCCCAGGTTATAGCAGTCGAACGCGTAGTCTGAATCGAGCTTCTCGCAGTTCCACAAGGTCACTTTCAACTGAATCAACAAGACACCAAACTCTCCATCATATATATATATACACACACGCGCGGCTACTGCTTTTCTTTCCACTGAGTTTGCAGGCTTTAAGGTAGCATGACAGGGAATGTGTGTTTGGACGAGTTGTTTTATTCCCCCAACTTTATGAACAGAAATATAATAGGTATGTAATTAATAATAATAATATGCGTGTCTGGGCTACATCACTCGTAGCCCAGTTTGTGGGAAGATTAGCCAGTACTCTCGTACCTTTTCCCAGGGGACTCGGCCCACCCGATTGTACTGATGTCACATCCTTTCCGTTGAGGCTCTTTCTATCTCTAAATGAGATGAGGTGATGGAGATGGTGAATATAAGATTGTGGAACAAGTGGAAACCCTTAACCTAACTCGAGGCTAACTAACAAGAACCTGGTAATAATTGGGATAGTTCCCCTTTTGGGGAAAATACCCATGGTAATAGCTATGAATTGAATCCGGGACCCGTAGGGTAGAAGCCAGGTGCGCTGACCACTATATAACGGGGTCAGATTTCTTCAGTTGATTTGTTTATTTTAAATTTTTAAACATAGTAATCTCAAAAGTTATTGACCATATTGGCATTTTATAATAACTGTATCTATTCATTTGTAAAGTTCATCATCAAATGTAAAATACATTACCCATGAGAAATAATCTAGAATAATACATTTTGAGATTAATACATGTAGTAAATCACACTAAACAACCACCGAAATAATATTTTATTTATTTCATTTTCCGAAATCTATTTTTTTCTATAAACATTTCAAACATTCTGCCTTTAGCACACATTCTTTACTTCTCCCCGAAGAGCGCCACCTAGGCATGTAGCATGTAGCATTTAGCATGTAGCATGTAGCATGTAGCATGTAGCATTTAGAAATATATGTAGCATCAAAACCAATGAAACCATCCTAGATAATTTAAAAAAAAATTACATTAAAAATATTAATTTGTTTGAGGAAGGCCAGTTCAATGTAACTTGTTTGTTTTATCTCAGAACTGCGTTAATTGTCATGAAACGTCCTTGAATATTAGATAATTTCACCTTTTTAATACTTTAGCCATTAGCGAACCTAAAATTTAATGTTTCTTAATCCCTTACTGACGTTTAGATAACTCTAACTTTCATCATCTTATTTTGCGCTAAGTGATTTTCAAGCATTGAATCGAAATATAGTTCTCCCAGACCAATTGGACAACATATTAATATGTCTGAACCCTCTGTAACACATAACATTTCAATAATGATGTTGAATAGTTCTTAGGAAATTTTTTCACTATAAAGAAATCCGTATAAATTTAACAGTTAATATATAAGCATGCCGTCTAAAGAAGATTATTAAAATAATTTGTGAAAGATGGCGTATAGAAAATAATTATGTTTAAAAATATATAAGTGAATTTAGGCCTAAAATATACTAATAATTTATGTAGTTTGTTGAATATCCAGAAGAGTTGTAATGTAAAGGTTAAATGCATTCAAACAATTGATTTACCAAGAAGATTTTTGACCGTTTTTTGAAGTAAGTCTATGATAAATTATGATTGGGTATCAAAAGAAATGTATATCTTTAAAATACAATAGACCGAACATATATATTTGTGTTTTATTTCAATTAATTTTATTTCTTAAGTCAAACTCATTTGATTTCATTCAAATTCTTACATTAAGGTTTCATTATTTATGTAGTTTAATATATACATAGATAACCAATTATCTGACTAATCTAACTCTTGAATAAATTATAAATATCTTATTTTAATTTTAAATACTAAGGTTTGTTTATGTCAAACTCGTTTATTTGTTTTACGTATTTTCTTAACTAGAAAAAATGACATATTATCAGAGGAATATTTTTTAAATGCGTCCCTTTTATATTATACATGTTTTACTAGTATAGTCAGAAATAATGTACTAGTTTAAAAGTTAAAAAAGTGCCAAAAATACATTTGAATACACAAATTAATTTCTATTACGACCTATTATCTTTAAAGAAATTAAAACGTACTAAAAGTCCACCCATGAACATATGAGTTGAATAAATGATCCTCTTAATATTTGGTTTGTTTTTTTGATTCAGTGATTGGCTCAGTTAAATAAAGCTCTAGCTATAAAACAATATAAATTTAAATTTAAAACAATCTAGTTACACAACAAAAAAATATATATATGAATAAGTATTTAAATGAATATTTACAGTTCACAATAAATATTTAACAATTATGCATTATGCTCACCAACATAAATAATATCTAGATTGCTAACAAACACCTAATATCTAACTGCCATTTGATAAAACCTTTCATTCCTTAATCTAAAAGACACATAAAAAACATCAATACTTCCTCTTAGATGGTTTTAATAAAAATGAGATATTAGTTTTATCAATATACCACATGCACGCATCTTTTTAATTAAATCCATTATGGTTGTTAGATAAGGTCTATTTGTGTCCTAAATCAGATGATTTCAGAACGGCTACACCGAGAGCTATAAGTGACCACGACAGCTACTGGTAAGATGCAGATGTCTCTATTTGTATTATATTCCATGCTAATCAGCCCCGTTGGGAACTGGTAGGTGCACGGTTCTTGGGTTTGATTCTTGGCTGGCACCTCGGGTATTTTTACTGAAAGCGAAATCACCCCAATGTTCTCCAGGGCTTGGTTATTTAGGCTTAGGTTAGGTTTAAGTTAGGTTTAAGAGTTCCCACTGGTTACACACCCTCATACCATCATATCATATCATCGGGACATGGAAAGATTCTCCACGGAAAGGCTGTACGATTAAAACATTCGAGAATCCTCTGGAAAGCGTTATATTAATACTGGCTAATATTTCAACCACTGGGCTACCGATTGATGTAGTTCAGATGTGCAATAATTTTATTACTATCGTTATTATTATTAATTAATATTTTCAAGAGCGTAATTTCCTGTAAACTAGCCCTTGATAACGAGGATATTCATGTCCCTTCTCGGGCCTCTCCTAATCCTAACTTATTTTTTCTCAATAGCTCTTATAAAATGAGCCCTATAGGGTGTTATATACACAGCACTATCTCCAAATTGGTTTAATTCGAATTTTATCACAAAATAAAAGCAAAACTGAGAGTTATTTAAGTAACTCCCTTACAACTAATTTATGCTGTAGAGGCTCTTCCTCGAATACTTTAAGTTACATGTTTCTGTTTTATTAATTGCTTATTGTTACGATTTTTAAATACTTCTCCTTTGACTACTCTCATGTTTGTTATTTATTATTTCTGTCATTTATCATTAGTATGCCCTATAATTTTTGTAATTATTCATCAGTATGTCTAATTATTTAGCTACCATCGATTATTTAATTGTGTTATAATACGTGCCTTTATGGTACTTGTGAACTTTTCAGTGCTGGCCTGTTATAGGTCTTACGGCTGTTGTCCAGCACTATAGTAAAGTAAATTGAAATTATTATTATTATTACTATCATCATCTTCCTTAGTTAGCACAAGGTTACCGGAGCCATAATAATAATAAAAGTAATTACGTAATATTGTTTAATACACCTAGTTCAGTGATTGAAATGATAGCAAACAAATCTTTGGTAGAATCTTTTTTTAGGAAATAAAAACTTTTTATTTTTGCAACATCGATAGTATTTTACAATTAATATTTTTATTTTATAGATATTGGTAATGTATATAATATAATATTCTTTAAAATGATAAATGACGCCTTGACACGGGAATCGAGCCTGAGACTTTTGGCTTAGTACGCCAATGCTCTAACCACTGAGCTATCCACTAATCTCCCGTGCTGTGTATAATATAAGATTGACGGCTCTAGATAGTAGGATGTGACGAAGAAATATATTAGAATTAATATTTTAACTGACCAAAAAGGTTTATTCTTGTCGATATTATTTGCAGTAGCATAAAAACGTGGGGCTTAAGGGGACTCGAGTCCCCGCTATCTTAGTTTGGGGACGCCTCGAGATCTATGCAGATCCAAAGGGAAAATAAAATGGGGGAGGAAGGGTAAGGTATAACCAGTTAAATATTGTGAGTAATGAAAATATCAAGAGCCACACATCCTTGTGTTGATCCTCCCTAATAGTCATAATTGATGTTCTTGCAGTCTAGGAAGTGGCCTAAGTCCTGAAGATTGCGGCAGGTTCCAAATCTTCCAGTTTTACACGTGGTTCCATCGAGGAGTTAAACAGTGTAAAATAAAACTTACGTCCATATTCTCTATCTCTCGGTTGACTTGAAAGGCTGCGTTAACGGTTGCATTATTCACAGAGGCCATATCCACCTTCAGTATACTCAACTGGATGAGTTTCTCTTCAAAATCAGCACAAGGTTTATAGATCTCGCTGTCAAGCTGCAAGCATGGCACACCAAGACAATCAAATACTCGTAAAGTGAAAATTAATTCGTTTCTAGACTGAACCTTAGATGAATGTCCAAAAGGTCGCTTAAATGCTTTTTAATTTTTGGAGGACTCCCGATAATACTTGTGAACAAGTTAATTCAGGTGTTAATCCCGTATTATCTAGTTTTATAGTCAAGGGATTCCATGGTTAAAATCCTAGCTGGATTTACTGAGGTGATTTTGTTTAAATTTTATTTATTTATCATGTATAAGTACTAATTAATTTAATAAGAATTAGGAAAGTTGAATTTAGAGGAAGTGAACCCACATTTTCATGGAGTGAGATTGTTAAATCGTTCAGGAACACTCCCCTCTAACAACCCCAGTTCCTCCGACCGAGATTTAAACCTCAATATCTCCGCTCTCGGCTGTCTAGCTTAACACAAAGCTGGCGTGCTAATTAACTAAGCCACCAAGGTGGTTTTTTAAGTGATTTTACACTTTCTCTCAACGCAAGTGAGGGTACATATCCTCTATATTCTAACTTTTCATCCTCAATTGATTTGTTTGGTTATGTGAATAGCCTGAACCGTAAATAAAATATTCTATATATAAAAAAGTATATATACTCATTTATTTTTAAATATTTATATTAAATAATACATATAGCTAAAATCGAACCACTATATAAAAATATGTTGGTGTCCTATCACTCCTTCACACAAAAACCACTACACTCGATTGTGCTCAAATTCCCCATGGCCATAACTTTGACGTCCGGTAATATTTAGGCCGACGCTAGTTAAAATTTACGTCTGCCATTTTGTTTCCAGATGGTGACATCAAAACACTACGTTTTATTTATTTTTTTAACAGCTTCTGCTTATAGAATTTTTGTTGTACCCACTTTGAAAGTTTCCCACGAAATAGATACTAATAAGAGAGCACATTAAGTTCAAAGGACGGATAATTAGCTAGTATGTAATAAATGAACATCGAACATAAATGACAACTGTGACAAGTTCTAATTTTAAATATTATTTATCTAAACTCAACCCTTGTAGGCCCACAAAGTTAACACACTAAACATTACAAAGACCTGCTTTGGTGGCTGCAAGCTCTAACGCGCTACTTTCACAGTAGACTAGACTTTTGATAATGGTGAAATTGAGGTTCTAATCTCTGTCGATTGTACTGAGGGTGATTTTTGTTCAAAATGGTACTTCACTCTCTCTCCACACAAATGCGGGTACACTTTCTAAAAATATGATCACCCTAATCCATAAAACCACTAGCGTAATAATAGACTATCGTATAACTCGAATTGTTAGTAAGACGTGGTGTTAAAAATAAAGATCACAAAGTCGACAATGAGATTCATCCATTGTGTTTCCGAATGATTCTAACAGACTATATTATACATCCACCCTATTTACTTTACCTCCGTTACTGTTTCCAGTCTGTGGCCTAGGTCAGTTTTTTATTCAAGTCATATATTTTCCACTACCGGCTTTCTAGGCCTCTAGTAGCTGCATATACCTTATAATCTAATTTAAGACAAGGTCAGGCACAACATCCACTGCTTGGGCGTTAATAATTTATCACTGTGAAAAGGTAAACTCACATTTCACCCATGAAAAGAAATGTCAGTCATGGTTTAAATCGAACCTACGACTCTTAGCACAATAGACAAAGGTGTCAGACTACAGAATAACGTATCCAGTAGGATGGTCGGTTGTGCGTCCGCTAAAGAATATAGTGCTATCTAGCTCAGTTTAGGGTGAGATTAAAAACATGAATACTATTAAGCTATGTTTTCTTTAATTTAAAGCTAAAAAAAAAATTATTAGGATATTATGTTTTACGAGAACTATGCGTGATAAAGCCGCGAAATTATATACATATATATCCCTCATAGCTAAGGGATAAATTAGTTATTTGGGATTTCTAATTATATTTTGCAATAAACTAAGTTGACTAACCCGTGTAATTAGAGGTGTTTAAAATTGATGAATATATTTTATGTATTTAGGATACTGTTTTACAATAAACAAATGTGACCAAGCTCTGGAATTACACAAAGCATTCAAAGCCTTTTTTGTTTAACAATAATTTAATAATACTAAGCAACTAAAATCATGAAATAAACACATTGATACATATTTAAATTATTAATAACAAGCATATTTAAGGCACAGTAAAGGAGAGAACCTCTTTTCACTAGACCTCTGACACTGCACATATTCGTCAGAGAATACGAACTGCTTTTACATACTAAACTTAAAAAACAAAGCCGACAACATCGGTTGATTACCAACTTTATGGAGCTGTTTCATCGCCCCAGCTGTCGCCATTGAAAGAACGGCCGTAGCCAAGAACAAAATTGCAGCTCTGCTATCCATAACGTGTTGAAACTCTTTGAAACTCAAATAAAGACTAAACTAAAAAGTTGATCAAGACTAGAAATTTCAGATGATAAATGTTCAGTATTATTATATGGCCTTGAGCTGAATGCTATTCGTCCTTTATGAGAAATAAAAACAAATTTATATTTTAAAAAAATCCATTGTAATACAGGAATTAATTAGTGTGGTTGTGCTACATATATACAGGATGATTCGTAATTATATATAATAAATTGGTGCAGTGTAATCTAGACTAAAAAATAAAAATAATTATCATAATAGATAGTTCCGGGACCGTTTCTACCGGGTTTGTCATAAGGTGCTTTACCGCTGCTGTCCTAAGCTCAGTTTACTGTAGCCCAATTCAAGTTTTAAAAGAATTTTAACAATTTTGAGAATGAAACCTTAAAGTTCTATACTACTACAAGCCCTGCATGAAGACGATCCCGATAGGCGACTTCAATTTTGTGAGGAGTACACAATTCGAAACGAGACTGATCCTGAATTCTATAAACGTATATTGTGGACCGATGAAAGTACTTTTAAAGTAAATGGACGTGGTATTAATCCCAATTGTGTTTATTGGGCAATTGAAAATCTACATGACGTCGTCACTGAATAATTAAATGTACCAGGTGTCATAGTTAGGCAGGGATATGCAGTGCAGGCATAATTGGACCCTACTTATTCGATGGAACAGTGACCGTGGTTAACGAGCTGGAAATGCTTCATGAAGTAATCATCAAATTTAAGAAAGGGCCTATTTTTGAAAACATGATGGAAAGGATTATCGGGCAACAAGAAGGAACTCCCACCACTTTTCACTTGCTGTCCATAACCTTTTTAAATGAGGACTTCGGTGAGTGGATAGGTAGAAGAGGAACCATTGAGTGACCTACAATATCTCAGGATGTAGCCCCATGTTACTTCTCCATGTATTAAATAATGAAAAACTAATTTTTCTATGAAACCGCATGATTGGATCCATTTGAAAGAAGTTTTATAATTTAATTTCAAGAAATATTTGAGCCAGAATTGTATGATAGAATCTGTAAATCTGTATCAGATAGGTTTTTAAATGCATCAACAACAAGCGCAGTCATTCCGAACAGTTATTATAACAGGTAAATTAATTTTTTATGTATTTAGGATAAAATAGGATCTCTTCCGTTTTCGCTAAAGTGACTTATGCCAAACTCTCTATATCGAGACATGGAAACATTTCCGGGTAGCATTGCGCATGCGTCATTCGTCATGTTGAGGACGTGGAGCGTCACACTCGGTTACTTGCTGTGATTGGAAGTGGCCAGTAAGACGGGGTGGGGGGCAATACGCAAACTAAGAACTGACCATTTTGATTCTGATTTGCGGTGAGGAGTGACAGAATTCCACTACCACTGCTCGTACGTATGCTGCAAGTTTTCCTATCGGACAACACCAAAATCCAAGGACATATGTGGCAATAAATCGTTTCCTGAGAAAAACTGATCGCCTTACTGCTGTGATAGTTAACACTGGTAGGCCATGACGTCACAGGATAATTACAATGGAAGAGGCAATTCTGAAATATGTGGAACGTTGACCAAATACAAGCACACTTTGACCAGCTGCACGTCATCACATGTCGTAGACGTGCGATTGGAGAACAGTACATGAATAATTATTGTAGCCCTTCCATTTTCAACCTGTGTAGGAGTTAAAGCCAAATCTGAATTTGGAATGCCATAGGACATTTCGTGAGTGGCTGGTGCACCTCCACACCACAGATCCAAAATTCTTCAGCAGAATACTGGCAATGGATGAATCAACATTTACCAGAAATTCTAGTGTAAATATCCACTACCAGAATATTTGGGCCAAAACAAATCAAAATGCCATTCTGCAGGTCCGTTCGCAATATCATTACTCTCCATTAACGTTTGGGTTTAAGTCGTGGGAGATATTTTACTTGAACTGTATGAAACTCCTGCACGACTATGAGGAGAAAGCTACTCACACATTCTACAGACATTTCTCCCCCAAATACTAAAGGACGTTCTGCTAGCAACGTTTATGAACATGTCTGATTCAGAATGGAGTCGCTGCACATTATGACGATCCAGTCTGACGCTATTTGGACAGATATCCAAGCTGATGGATTGGACGCAACGGGCTTCTGGTCACGGTGACACATGAAAGGAATTGTGTACTCTCAACCGCACATCACGAGAAAACATCTAAAGAATTCAATTTTGGCTGCTGTAAATAAGATCCGAGATATTCCGCTTATCTTTCAACGAATATGGCAGCCATAATATCGTATAGCTGAAGTGTGTTGTGAAGGCAAAGGTTGACACTTCGAACATCTCCTATTAACATGCTATGTTCCCTTATCCAGGCCAATAAAAAAAATTTATGACGTAACGGTAATCTCTGTTTGACCTGTCGATAAAGAAGCGTCCCTGGCAAAATGTACTTATGATACTTTTGGTTTATTCTTCAGTGTCGATTCCACTGTACTACTTTATTGTATAAAATTACAAATCATCCTGTATATTAAAACGAGTCCACGCGTATTCATGAAACATGTCTATTGAGTGGAAAGTTTCCGGCTACATGAGGTCTTCCGTTCTAGTCACTGCTTATATGAACATGCAACGTTCATAAATAACATAAATTACGATATAACATTGTTATCAAGTTCAGATTAAAAATATAATATAGGTAAGAACGATGATTAATGTCAATTTAATTACTAAACGTATATGGTTTAAGTACAAACATATTATTTTTAAAGGAAGAACATCTGATATCTAAAAAAGTTATTGGATATACTTACACATTATTCACATTTTAAGTCATGTGATCTGTAGCTGTCACTTTGGATAGATACAATCAATAACTATAAATAAAACTAATAAAATTGTGAAATGTTATCTATTTTCAATGTTTTAAATCGATAGCTAATAGTTGAATGACACTAGCAACTATTCGCTTTCTTGGCTATCAAACAGTTTAAGATAGAAACGCTTGAGTAAACTAATGATATACATACACTCAAGATTGATTGCACATTTAAAACCTCAAATAAAGCGACAATTTTGTAATTAACTTTATTTCCTAGTTATGATAAGGAGGTTGAGGTTCAGATCCCAGCTGCGGGCAATGGAGATGGTTTTCCATATGGTTTCTTCATACTCTCACCATACTACTGGCGGTGAACATCCTCTAAATTACCCTCCCAATCCCTTTCTCATTAATTAAGCTGTTAAATAATAAAATTCCAGTTTTAAACGCATGAGCTAAAGAAAATAATACAAAACGAACGAAAAAAGTAATGTCTTCCCAGTCAATATATTTCAAACCGTTTTAACTGGCTAGAGCATAATCGTATATACACTACGGCTCGTACGAGTAGATATTTGTTTTAAACAAGCCAGTAGCATCTATTCAACCGCCTCTGTGGTCTAGTGGTCAGAGTTACTGGCTACATATCTAAAGGTCTCGGGTTATATCTCCAGCGCTTCAAAAATGTATCAGTGAAGCAGTGGGTCTAGAACGTAGTCAAACTAAGTCTCATGAGGTCAAATTAGTAGATACTTGAATAAAATAGTAGCAGACCTGGTTTAGAAAACTGAGATTAAAGGTTTGAGACCTTGTAGTTCTGACTAAATGACAGCCTCGATCCTCAGATGTTGGTACTATCATCTTCAAAGGGGGCAGCCGCTTGGTCAGTATAGCTCACTTGCGGGCTCAAGCCATGTAGAGTAGCGTTTTAAGTAAGATGTTTTAATTTAATTTCCTGGAAATAATATGAAACAACAAAACCATATTTTTATGATCTTTATCATAGATTTAAATTTAAAATTTAAATATGGCATTCTAAAAATATCTGTATGTCCTCTTAGATTGAAAGCTAACATAACATAGCTCGTTAGTAACAGACTTATTGCCTACTATACGATAAAAAAAAAATATTGTTTTGTGATGGCATAAAACCTTTCTATTACAATTTTAAAATTACATTTTGTCTTAATTGAACCATAAAATTTAAATTAAAGTACGTTATCAAGAAGCTTACATAATTATTTTGAATAAATAAATTCTCGCAGTTTTTAGAAAAATATTCAAATAAATTAAAACATGAAGTCTTTCATTTACAAATATGAACTGTGTTTATTTTAAAATACTCGTATATTTTAAAGCCTACTATCCCTCTCGGTGATGTAATTGAATGAAATGTAAATCCTTCTTATTGGTTAGTATAAATCTCATAATACACCAATTGCTGTCTCAGCAAAATAATGAGGAAGAGGGATAGTAGGGGAGTGGAGGTTATATTTGAAATGAAGAAGAAAAGGGAAGAATTGTTGGAAGGTACACTTTTGAGCTTGTTTCCATTTGCTGAGCATCCAGCAATTTGAGAAACGGGCGGAAGAGTGTCTTATCTTCCGTATTTCTGGCATTTATTTTTAAATACTTCGTTACAAACCAATAGGTCAATTTTTGTTGGAATATTTCACAATTGAGGTTCAATCACTGAAAATATATCATTAAAGCCTCCAAACAAATAACTATTTTCAGTTATTGTTTTCTTGCATGTAAATGAAAAGTAAAGGGGAGTAAATTGGCTGGATTGAATAAAATAGAATCCACCGTTACTTAACACCCATTAGGTTATCCTAATTTTAACCACGGCTACGTGGTAAAGATGAGTAGGGTAAAATTTGGGAGGAATATATCTGCATTTCCTTAAATGTGAACGTTGTAAAAAATTAATTAAATTACACCCTCAGCATACACGGACGGGAATTGAACTCCGACCTCCTCATCACTGGCAAGGTGGACTATATGAGCCAAACAAGTTGTCCATGTGCCCACCAATCTCTCTCTATAGACATTTAAATGGTGCTAGAAAAAAATACAAACACTAAACATAAAAAAAATACATTTTATGACCAAACGTAATAATTTAAGACACATCAGAGCCTATTCTCAGCAGAAGATGGCAGAAAATTTTGAGTTGAGTGTAGCTCAATTCCACTAAATAATAGGCCTGATATGGCTTTTAAATTATTGATATGTTCTAGGAGTTTCAAATGAAAAATTTTTGATCTACAATTTTCTGGCCTTTGCTCCTTAATTCTTCTTTTATTTTTTAAATGCAATTTTCTATACATAAAGTTATAATAAGTTGGCTGGTATCTGTGTATTGAATATGAAATGTGTAAGCTTGAAAGTGTGGCTGTATATATATATAATGTGTATACATATTTATAACCTATGGTCTAGTTTTAATAATTGTTCGTGCTTGTAACAGCGTGTGGTACCTTATGCCCCTTTGATTCAAAAGAGTGTAATTTCTGCAGAAGAAGAGAAAAAGCGTTGGTAAGATTAAAATTGGCTGAGTGTGCTTGGGTTTCATTATGTAAAGCATACCCCCTACCCTCCTATCCGAGAAAGTCCGAATAATTTGTGACTGGTGAGATAAGAATTTAATTCATAAAAAATAAAAGTAAAAAGTGAGTGTACAAAAAAAACAGAAGATAATGAAGATTTGGATGTTTAATTATTATTTTTTTTAAATTATCATGTAAAAATTAATATTAAAATACATAAAAGGATTTCATATAAATATTTTAGTAATGATTAAAAAAATGTTTCTTAACGATTTATAATTAAAATTTAAAACTCACAGGCATATTAGAAGTATTAATTTTTTTAAATCAAAACTTAATGTTTCACTTAAAAATGAATAAGCCTGTACTTACTACTATGTATTAATAAGGTTACATTGCTAATTACAGAAGTTTCTTTTAATAGTGAAAATAAATTATGTAAAAAAAAATATTTTGGAGTTAATACCTTAGACCATTTCTAAATGTAAACATTGGTATACTTTTCCCATTTGCATTTTCAATTATAGAAGTACAAGCGGACCATTATAGATTTACTTATACATTAGAACAGATTTGTAAACTTCAACTGTACATATAATGAATTCTAATTTTCAAATTTATTAAATTAAAGGGGGGAAATTTCAATAATAATATTGAAATAAGTAAAGTTTTGCACATCGGCAACTTTATCTAGAAATAAAATTAATCACTAAAGTTTTTCTGTAAATTATAAAAAAAAAAAAATTAAATGATGGTAAAAAAATGTATTAAGTAAACTAAACACACGGCTATACAAATATAAAGAATAAATTATAATTTTTGTATATTTAGCATCCTACTAATTGTCAAATCTATCCACCTTAATACTAATTAGGCCGGGATAGTAAGGTAGAATTTAGAGAAAACGTACCCTTATTTTCTGAGAAGGAAGAGTGTAAAACCACCCTTAGCACATTATTACTATTATTATTATTATTAACACAGCGTCTTACTAACCGTTCAGGTTATACGCACTTACGCTAATGTGTAATGGTAGGGTGATTGTGAGATGAAATGGAGGACCTACAGTTTAACGTGGGATCCGAACTACGGTGGAGGCCTGGCATTATATCCTTAGTACACCCAACCTGAATTATCTGTCACCTTCAAACCTAGCCAAATTAAACTCACACAGCTACCGGTGTGAATCACAATTTAGAAATTAATGTTATTAAAATTTTAACACCTAACACTAAAAATCCATGAAAAATGTTAATTCCTAATAATTATTTTAGCGCCGTGTTGTACTCTTATTATTAATTACGCTAATAGTTTTAGAGATTAGTATGTTTAAATTTATATGAAGTGTACCCGCATTTGTGGGTAGAGTGAATGGAAAACTATTTTGTAAAAAACTCAGTATATTCAACCTAGATTCGAACCTCGATCTCTCCGTCATCTGCAGTTTAGTCAACTGTGAGAGTAGCGCGTTAGACCATGTGGCCACCAAAGCGGGTAGTAATTAATTGAAAGAGCCGTTATCTCGACACTTAGACACACATGATATAATTTACATCCCCCTCTTTGAATCAAAACAGTCACAGCCTGTACGAATGCAACATTTTCAATTTCGAAACAAATACAGACTTTTTTTTCCTAGCTCGAATCGAATTCAAATATAATATTTTAAAAAGAAAATATTTCTATCTTTTACCTTAATCGAATTACATTTTTTAGTCAAATTTGTTAAATAAATTCCATCGTATGGAAAATAATGGATGTATTTATATTCAACAGGGTGACCTGGTGGTCTAGGAGTAAGGTGTCAGACTTCTAAGCTGGCGGCCGGGGTTCAATCCTCGGTCCCGGCAAAGATTTATCTGATTACCAAACCCTTCCTTCACCTCTGACAAGACATCTTGTGAATGTGGGGAATGCCAGGCCTCCACCGTGGTTCGGATTCCACGTTAAACTGTAGGTCCTCCATTTCATCTCACAATCACCCTACCATTACACATTAGCGTAAGTGCGTATAACCCGAACGGTTAGTAAGACGCGGTGCTAATAATAATAATAATAATAATAATAATAATATATTCAACAGGTCCAATACAAACCAAATATTTGATGATAGGTTTCGTATATCTACTCAAATACGGATCTTATTCATATTAGGATTCAGATTTTCAAAAACTTTGTGTTCTAGTAGAGTTTTAGTAGCTGCTTAAGCTCGACTAGAAGATTTTTACAATAATCGAAAAATTTAAGTTACAGAAATTTTCTTTTCCTTCAAGAAAATTAATTAGTTTGTAATTTTATTTAGTTTTAAGATATGGTTTCATAGTAAATAGTCCCTAAGTAATTCATTTTTTTATAATTGAAAAAAAATTTATAGGACTATATTTATTTTATTTAAAAATTCAAAATTGTGTGATATTAATTTTTTTCACCAAAAAAATCTAATTACAGAAATAAAGTGTTTACTTATTTAGGGTTTATGCATGGCTCTACACCAGAAATTCAACTTTAAATATTTACTGCATTGATCAGTCATTTACCACTCAAAATTGAAAAAACCCTCAAAATTTCCTAGCCACACACCCTTATCTATTATATAATGTTGTTTATTCACAATAATTTAAGCCATATCGAGTGGTTCAAAGTACTAGACTCAAATTTCCCTCTCGGTTACCATTGACTAGGAAATTCTGACTTGAATCTCAACTATGTTCTTTGGAAAAACTTTTAAGCACAAGATTTGTAAATGTTTAATTAAATGTTTGATTAAAATGAGTGCAATTTTCTAAATACTAACCTCCTTTTCCCTACCGCATAAATTAGTTGTTAATAACTCTTCTGTTGGACACACAAATGAAAATAAATTGCACGGTACTCCGCACAGACTTTCTCTTTCTTTAATCTTAAAATAGAGACATTTATTAAAAACTCGTTAGATTTGTGAAACGAAATTATATATAATTGTTGCATTAATACTCCATTAGTGAGCATAGATTAAATCATATACAATGTTATGGCAGCATTGATTAAAGAGGAGCATCTTTGTTTACCAAAGAGCATAAAGATTAATTTCATATTATTTTCTAAGTACTCCATTATAGCATGTTTGCTTATATCGCGGAAACTATTTTGTTTTATAAAGAGAGATTTCAAACAAAATTTATATATTTAATAGTATTATAGCTTTACAGTGACAAGTTATTTCATATCTCAAATAGTTACGGAGATAATCAAAATTTGAAATTTCTGCTTATGTAAATATACCTATGAAATCATTTGCATGGAAAAATGAAAATATTAATATTGTTTATAATGTTATACGATATCTAGATACAAAATTTAATCAAGATCGTTAGAGCTTATTTTGAGAAAATTATTTTTTTTTTCCTTTTTTGCCCTTTAGTAAACAATTTTTAATTTTAAGGTTGTATATCAAATTCGGAAAAAACTTGGGGGACTTAATAAAAATCCTAGATGTCAAGTTTAAGCCCAATCGGTAATATTATTTCGGTTCTAGTCTGAAAAACAAACAGATGGACAGACAGATGGCATCGCAAAAAACACTTTCATTTTCAAGTGGCCAGGAAACGTCGATATTTATCAAACTCTCGAGATCTATTTTTACTTTCTTGCTATCTTACAGGAGAAAGTGTTTTTATCATCAAAAAAATCGAGATCGAGATTTTGATGAATTTTGACATTTCGTGATCCCCCGAATCAAAAAAAAAAATCCGTTTTTGAATTTCCATCTGTTTGTCTGTCTGTCTGTCTGTACCTCGGACTTAAGCCTAAACTATTTAACCAATCTGTCTAAAATTTTGTATCTAGGGTTTTCATAGGGTTGCCTCTAGGGTTTTTTGGGATTGAATATCTTACCCTAAAATTAAGTGTAACTTACTGAAAGGCAAAAAGAGAATAAATTGATTTTTTTCAAAATTTGCTCCATCAATTTTGATTAAAATTCGTATCTAGGCGTTGATTAAGATTATAAATAAACTGGATATTTTAATTTTTCCATGAAAATGACTTTTAGGGTACTTTACAGAACTTTTATATGAAATATATGTTTGTTAAACCAATAGTTTCTTAAATATTGGCAAATATATTAATACAATTTTGTGAGCTTTAGTTGTAAAGAGATACCACTGAAGTTTAAGGCAGTAATTCTCTAATGCCATAGAGTAAGAAATAACTAGAACTCAAAAAGTGTATGTTCTCTTTCTTTCAACCTGTTAGGCGAAAAGTTTGTAGGCCTACTGCATAGGGGCGGATCCAGGATTTTCGTGAGGGGGAGGGGGCAGCGCGGGTGCTCCTATCGGGCTCGGGTTGTAGGGATGAAGAGAGGGGGGCCTCAAGAAATGTTGACATAAAAATACTTAAAATTTAAGAGTAAATCTTTAAATATTTTTTTCAGTGTAATGCTAAACTTGAGAATAATCCTCAAACTAACTCTAAATTTGCGATTACTGTTGAAATTTATTAAAAGCAAATAATATCTTATCAACAAATAGTTATCATTAAGAGGGAAATAAATTTAAACATTATAAAAATTATTATATAAATTTCTAGCTATTCAATCAATTAGGCAAAATTCAGATTCAGATTTTGAACGATAGAACTTTAACTCCACTCTATAGTACAACAGAGCAAGTTATTTCTCATTCTAACCGGAAGTTTTACCACCAAGCCATACTAACACGTTATATGTGTAGTATTATTCAAAGATTTTGTTTAAATCACGCTATTTAAAAATAAATTATTTTAAAAATGTTTATTTATTATTAATCATTGAAATAGTAATAATAAAAATGAAAAAAAAATTAAATCTAAACAAGGTTTGTGCAACAAGGTGAGTGAGAGTTGTGCAACTTAAATTTGGTTAATTTCATTAATACCTATTTTCACCATTGTAATACTTAATTTGACTATCTTAAGTATTTATAATAATTAGAATATATTAATAATTTAATATCACCAATAACAATATAAAAATGGAATCTGGTTAGTGCAGTATTACGTGACAATAAAACTAGTAGTGACTTTCAAATTTATTTAATTGGTTCAATTTATTGAAGGGGGGCGTGCGCCCCCGTCCTGGATCCGTTCCTAATACAGCAATGATCTATCTCTCTCATTTTAGATTCTATAGTCAATATTTATATATTTTATTTGTCAAAATTTATAGGCAATACGATAACCACAATATGTGCATCCCCTAATAAAATTCCAACAAGTTTAAGCGGAAGTCAATATTTTAATACGAAGTGTTGACCCCTGGGGACCCAATATCGACATTTTTATTGGTACAAATATACAAATAAATACGTTAATTATTTAAAAATAAAATTATAAAATTTAAAATGGTTAGTCAAAAAAGATTTACGTATGTATAGCGCAATTTGTTCTCGGGTTTGCTATTGTATATTATATTACGAATTTTGAGTAAATATCTCAATTTTTAAACAAGGGGGTAAGAAAGTCCGTGTGGAGTTCCGTACCATTTATTTTTTTACAATACGATACAATACTTTACTCTAAGAGGGGTCGGGAGAAGATAAAAATAAAAATTATGATCTAAAAAAATATGTCGTGAGAGAAGTTAAATTATTTGTTCATTTTAGCCATTTTATTTATTGAACAGTCACTCTTGACTTATATTTTATCTATATTAAAAGAAATCACAGCTTAGATAATAATGAATTTGGTCTCAGATAAATAATTTTCAATAAAGGTAGCTTAAAATTTATTTAGTATTAATAAATTGAGAAATCGCAAACTTTAGTAGGTAATACTTAAGTGTCCCCCATTTATAATCTTCCCTTCTTTTAATGACTACATTTCTGATAAACACTATTTATAAACCTTTCTTTTAATGAATGTAAAATCAGTTTAAAATACATCAAAACATTTTGTTGCAATCCTTTTGTCAATGCTCGCCGATACCAAAGGGCCAAGAGCCAATCTTATAATTCACTCACATTAAGAGGGTTCTCAAGGTAAATGACTTATCACAACTAGCATTTGATAAAATTGTGTCGAAATTCATAAAAATAAATAAATGTTCCTTTGAAATTAATAAATTACCGTAATTCCGGAAATTTGTAAATCTAGATTTTCTATAACCCTTATAAAAATTGTGTACCATGCACATATATATATATATATATATATATATATAT
>CABFOV010001144.1:42999-69504 GCA_902141375.1 Timema poppense
CCCCCACCACCACCACCACCACCACCATACATCCTCTCTTGCTTATAAGATTTGTCAACTCTTTTTCATACTTTCACAGGAATAACCTTTGTTTTTTCATGCAATTTTGCCCTATATCCTGAAAAGGTAGTAGACGTGATTATAAGAACAATTAATGCAATTTAAAAATTTCTAGTAATTATTAACATAGAGGTGTAAGTTAACATTCCGAAATAACTGACAGTAAACACTGTTTTTACAAAGAATTTAAATTTATTTAACAGGTAAAATTAAAACAAGTTAAAATATTATAAAAGCTTAAAATTTTAATTTACTTATAATTGAAGCTATAAAAAATTATTAATAGTGAATACATGAAAATTACATTTATAAAAATAAACACCCTAAACTCCATTTAATCTGAAGACCAAAAGAAATTTAGCAGATTTTCTTAATATTCAGATAAATTATAACATAATCTAGAATTAGTAAATATTGTCGTTTATAAACACTAATTGATAAAAAAAAAAGAGCTATTTACAAGTATTAAAAATGTAAGTGCATTACATTTGAACATTTAATGTATGTGTAGTATTAAGTTTATTCACAAAGATTATTGAAGATAGCTATTTATAAAATACGCTCTTAATTTAAACATATTCATAAATATAAACAAGTTTTTTTTTATCAGCAGATTTGGAATACATTATTTGACGAATTAAATAAAGATGACGTCTTTCTATGGCTACGTGGACCCTGCTGAATGGTTAGACGAGCAGTTCATTGAAAGGGCGCTGAGAGAAGGAGAGGCTGATCCAGACATAGTCGTCAAACATATTCAGGTGAAGGCTGCGACAGCTATTGGAGAGAACTACGCTAGTCTAATGTACAGAGTGTCCGTAGATTTCGTCACTGGAGGTGGGAAGATGGATAGACAATCTTTGATTGTGAAAGCACTCCCTAAATCAGAGGTGGTACATGATTTTATGGCATTCGATTATATTTTCACCACCGAAGCAGACATGTACAAGAAAACTTTACCGGCCATGGAAATATTACTTAAAGAAGCGAATACGGCAAAATACAAGCCGTTTGCACCGAAGGGAGTTTATTTTGCCCCAGATAAAACTTTGGTGCTAGAATACCTAGCGGTGTCTGGTTTCAAGTTGGCTGGGAAGCAACAAGGATTAGATCTGGATCACAGTAAGTTGGCTATCCAACGACTGGGCATGTTTCACGCGGCCTCCTTAGCTCTAGCAGAGAAAGATCCTAGCTCTATGATACCTTACAGTATTGACATTGAGCCCGCTTTCAAAAAGAATGAATATGTAATCTCAAATATATTCCGAGCTTTAGCGGAAGAGGTGAGGACATGGCCGGTATATTCCGAAAAGTACGCGGATAAGCTATTGAGGTTATCGGAAAACATTATTGACCGTTACATTGAAAAGATGAAAAGCGTTGAAGGTGACTTCAATGTTCTTAATCATGGTGATTGCTGGTTAAATAATATGATGTTCAAATACTCTGAGACTGGTCAAGCTATAGATCACAGGTTTGTCGATTACCAGAGACCACATTATGGAACATCGGCGGGAGATATACTTTTTTTTTTTCGTCCAGTCCTAGTCTATTTGTCAAGGTGAACCATTATGATGACTTGTTGTTGGAATATCACTCCACACTTTGCAATACACTGAAAGATTTGGGCTATGTTGGTAAGGTTCCGTCTTATTTGGAATTAAAACAAGAACTCGAGAGTAAAGAAATATACAGCGTTTTTTCAACATTTTTGGTCCTACAGTTTGTTTTGGCTGACCCTGTTAAAATACCCAATTTAGATGATATTTTCGGGCAGAGCACCGATCTAAATCACAAGGTATCCTTTCACTATTCTGATCGCTTTAAAACAGAAATAAAAAGAATTTTACCTATTTTTGATAAGAAAGGTTTGCTTGATAATTAGAAGTTCTGCCGTCAAATTAATGGGGCATTTTTAATTTGATGTATCATAAATTATGTTAAAACATTTTGTAAAAAATTGAAAAGCTTGCTAAATTTGAACAAAATTAAACATATATTTCCACAAGAAATCATCAACCCTGATTTTATAGTCAATTTCAAATAAAGTGAAGCAGCTTTTCAAATAATAATACTGAAATTAAAACAAAACAAAATCGGATAAATCCAAAAGAAAATTGCTAAACACAATATAATTGACAATCAGCTAAATTATATTTTTAAGGATATGTTTTTAACTAAATATACAGGTCTTATTTTAGTTTCTTTCATTTATTTTCACACTAAAAATACTAAAGTAAACATCGCTTAGAAAGACTTTGTTTTTAATTTTAAATGATAGCCAACAAAATAATAAGCATATATTAACGAAAAAAAAGGTATTATTAGTCTTATCTAACTTTACATAATACTCCAAAGTTATATTACCAGTTTAAGGGATGTGATGAATTCAATCAGTGAATTTGTGTATAAAAATGATATAAAATTACATATTAACATTATTTTCTGCTCAGTGTTTATTAGAGTGGTCCCTTGTTTGTTTTTTAAATTGATTTTTTAACGATTCAGCTTTCTAGGCGGTTTCTATTAAAGGAAAAACACTATTTTTATTTTACTTAAAGTAAACTGAGCCTGCTACCAGAACTTCAAATGTTTTATATCTTCTCGTGAATGATGTTTTATCTTAGTTTTTTTTTCTGTGAGGGAGTAATCAGCTAGTAAGTGGTAGGTAAGGTGGGATTCCTTCGGTGCGACTCGCATCTCACGTCTGCGACCGCAGACGCAGGCTAGTGAGTCGTAGACGCGGGATACAATGTTTCCTTAGAGACGCGTCTTGTTGGTCGCCAGTCTCGTGGGTAGTTTTATATGTAGTAGGCTACAGATCTTTCCTCGGTTATTAGAGTTTCTTAGTTGTGTTTTATTTAATGCTCCACGATATTTTGTTATTTTAGAATAGTGTGTATAAAAAAGACTAACTTTATCGACCAACCATTCCTGAGATCTCTTACCATGTATTGTCCTTCACATGCTGGTCCTGGTACACTGTCGATGATATGTGTAAGGGTGCTTATTTCTTTGCCACCTTTTCAATTAAATTTTCTATGAATAAATCTTGGACAATTTTTTTAAAAGCAGCCCAATCAAACTCAAAACTATTCCGGTCGCTGGTCACAGATGCGAGACATGAAATGCAAGACGCGCCGAGGGAATCCAACCTTGAATTAGCATTATATTGCTATCAGGTGTTAGGCAAGATAACCTGGTTGGATAAGTGTTAATTTGTTACAGTTGAGGTTAGGTAGTTTATGTAATATGTGCATTTTAAATGTGTTAACAGATAAAGAAAGAAGTCAGTTTTGAGATGGTCTTGTTATTAGACGTTGTTTATTTTGTTATCTATATTTATCACAAAACATCTGAAATTATGTTGGACCTTATTAAAAACCTTGTGATTTTGGACAAGCAAGAACGATGATTCGTGAGATTTTCTATCTGATTACGATTACCATTTTTTTTACCCTTTATTACCGCATCTTATTATTTGTTCAGACCATACCCATACATGATAATTACTCTAATAGGGTAGGAATAGTTAATTAAACATTTTAGAGCTGCGTGTAAAGGGAGTGATAAATAATTTAGGCAGAACCAACTGGGACTCAAATCCCAATCTCCCCGTCATCAGCAGTTCAGTCCAACAAGAGAGTGACGTCTTAGACCATTCGGCCATTGAAGCGAGTTACGACACTAGTGTGGTCATAACTAATAGGAACTGTAACCACTAGTGGTGGGAAAATTGGAAACCATTAAGATAGAATCACCCTCATTAAACCCAGCCGGGGTTCAAATCGTAGCATTCCTGTTACCGGTGAACAAGACTTTAATCCTGATATTTATTCCTTGGGCCCACCGATGTGGGTTTAAAAAAATAAATAAAAATTAAATATGTTTTTATTTAAATAGAAATAACACCTTGTTTGTTTGTTTTTAAAGGACTGGTATGATATTTTGCCAAAACTACAAATGGTACTAAAATTTTAAATAGAGAATTGATTTGTAAATTAATAATAAAATATTCTAATGTTAACGAGGGACCATGTATCAGTGGGTTTTTTTTGTTTTTTACAGCAATTCACGACTTACAGGTTGAATATCGACTGTGTTAGACTATCAGCTACAGTCTAGTGTTTGATCCTACTCTAAATCTATAAATTTTATGCTACATAAAAATACTTTATATGTTTCAAGTATATTAATTTGCTTTATTACCTGCTTCGATGGCCGTGTGGTCTAAGATATCACTATCGAAATAGACTAAACTATTAATGAGAGGAAGATCGAGGTTAAAAACCTGGTCGGTTATATTGAGAGTAGTTTTTCCTAAATGATTGTCCCCTCAAATGTGAGTACACTTTCCTTAAATTTAACCTTTCTCAGCCCTAACTCATTAGCATAACTAGTACATATTCGTATAATCTGAAAAGGTAGTCAGACGCGGTGCAAAATAAACTTTTATCTGACAGAAGAGACTCGAATGACGTATAAATACTCAAAAATTACTAACTACGTAAATAACGAAAGCTCGTAAATTCTTTATTTTAAAATAATTTTAATTAATATCGTACGAACCGAACAACTGTATTTTTATTTGAAAACAAATGACGTGGCTAATTTGATTATTTCAAGTAATACGGGAGATTGCAAAACCGATAATATCGACTTTATTTCCCATGTAGCAGGCAAACTAATTTGAAAATTCCTTCACTATGTTCAACGAATATCAAAATGAGAATGCCCACAGTAATGTATTTAATCTAGAAAACGTTAAACTCTATTTTAACCGTAAAAAGTTAATATTAGATAAAAACATTTCGCAATTCATAAATTATTTAATAAAAACATCCAAATAAAAGAGTGGTAAATTATTATTACTTTTAATGAAGTGTTTGTGAATATTATACATACAGTATTTTAAAATGAAATTTCTTTCATAAAATTTTCGCAGATATATTAGAAATTGCAAAATTAATTTTATCTTTTATTTTAATACCAGTTTATGTTTTTCGATTTGTTCCCATTTTTAAAATCTCATACATTTCAACTTGTTAGACATGGTTGGTTTTTAACCTTCTTTATTCAGCTTTCACACTCTCTACTTTTACTTTTGTTTTATTCCCTTATAAACAATCACATTGTTTTATAAGAAGAGTAAATGTAAGAAATAAAGGAAAACAAAATGTTACACTGAAAGGAAAAAATAGCAGATAAACAAGTTGCGAGCTCTAGACCTCCAATCTGATGAAGTATCTCGATTGGGGTAGTAGCAATAAAATGTAAGTCACTTTAGATGAAGTAAAAGTTAGGTTATAAAAAGGTCAGGGGCTTTTTTTTTAGAATAGTATGGGGCAATCGATTGGATGCTGCATTTACAAGACCCTAAATTGCGCCCCAAAACCGGGCCTGAAAAGTTTATCCGAACTGTTTATTCATCAATTTAAAAAATACATACATATATATTTATTTATTGGAGAAAAAATGCTGAGCTATATTCCTTTGTAGGAAGAAACAAGTCTATGAAGTTAAAAAAGTGATACGAATAAAAAAAATATCATAAAGGACTAGCGTTTGGAATTCAAATTATAGAAAATTGATGTTTTTAAGACTAATACTACTACTACTATTATTATCATTACCACCGCGTCTTACTATCCGTTCGGGTTAAGACTACTATCCATTACTATCAAAAAAATTGGAAATCATCGATGCTGTAGGTTTTTGTGTAATACATTTTTTTTAACTCAATTAATGTTAATCACATGTTGCATAAAATCATCATGGTCTACTTTTTCAAATGGGATTAATTAATTACTGTGACTTTCCATTTTCTCCCTACCATTATGCGGGTTCACTTATTCCAAACTACTCTTTAAATTGCGCTTTTTATAGCCTGTATATTAAAAGGGGAAATACAAAAATAAGTAATTAAAACAAATTGTAAAAGCCTATTTAATGAAGGTAGATATAGAAAGTTAATTTAAGAGGAATCATACGATCACATAGCGGAAAGTAAAGGGAAAGCTACAATGTCGGAAAATCAAATTAGTTCTGCCAGTCAGTCAAATTTTATGTCCACGCCATCTTAATTTCCGTCAGGAAAATATGAATATTAACTACGTTAAATGGTGTCCTTGTGGTCTAGGGGTAAGGTGTCGGACTTCTGTGCTGGGGGTCCGGGGTTCAATCCTCGGTCCCTGCACAGATTTATCTGCTTGCCAAACCCTTCCTTCACCTCTGACAATACGTGTATTAATCACTACTTGCGAGTGTGGGGAATGCCAGGCCTCCACCGTGGTTCGGATTCCACGTTAAACTGTAGGACCTCCATTTCATCTCACAATCACTCTACTATTACATATTAGCGTAAGTGCGTACAAACCGAATGGGTAGTAAGACACGGTGCTAATAATAATAATTACGTTACTCGGGTAGGGAAGGTGGAGGGATACCTACTCTAAGAGAATATGTACCCTCATTTGACTTATATGAAAGTGAAAAATAATCTAGTAAAAACACCATCAATACATCCAGCTGAGATTCAAACCTTGACCTCCCGATCACCGTTAAGTCAAACAATATGATATGGATAGCTTTTACTAGTTGCCCACCATTTGTTTTATCACCGCGTATTTATACCCATTCGGGCTGTACGCATATGAACTAATTATTATTATTATTATTATTATTATTATTAGCACCGCGTCTTACTAACCGTTCGGATTATACACATTTACGCTAATGTGTAATGGTAGGGTGATTGTGAGATGAAAAGGAAGACCTACAGTTTAACGTGGAATCCGAACCACGGTGGAAAACCACGGTGGAGGCCTGGCATTCCCCACATTCACAAGATGTCTTGTCAGAGGTGAAGGAAGGGTTTGGCAATCAGCTAAATTTGTGCCGGGACCGAGGATTGAACCTCGGTCGCCAGCACAGAAGTCCGACACCTTACCCCTAGACCGCCAGATCACCCTTTAAGTACTAATTACGCTAATAGATTAGGAATTGGGAAGGATGAATTAGAGGAAGTGAACCCGCATTTGCGTGGAGGGGAAGTGGAAAACCATTTAGGAACCCCACCCCCCAGTTCACCCGACCGAGATTCGAACCTCGATCTCCCCGTCCTCGGCGGTTGAGCTCAACACGACTAGCACTTTAGCCAACTACGCCACCGAGGCGGGTATGAACTGATTATTACTCTAACATGTTAGGAATGGTTAAAGTTGACGTAAGAGGAATTGTACCCAAATTTTAAATAAGGGTAAATTATAGGGGGGAAACAGGAAAAACCACCCGAATTGCATCTGATCTAAACCTGCCATATAAAATCAAGTCTTTTTTTGAGAACTGGTCCCACTAATGCTAGTTAGACAGAATTCAACCGTGGGCTGGATCCAACCAGCTGTGAACAAAGTCCTAGTTCTCGGCACTAAAATGTTGTTTTCCAAAATTGTATCCCCACTCTACTCAAGATTTGTCGTCTTCAGTGGTCACCACAAATCCATAATATTTGGCCTACTTGACTATATAAGCGGAAAAATACTAGATTGAGAACATTTTAAAATTAAAGCTGCCATATTTTAAATCTTTAGACTGATCAATTTTCATGATCGATAACTGTATATTAACAACACAAGACACTTCATAAACGGTTGTATATCAGTGATAACAAAACATTATAAAAGTGTGTCATTCAACTCTTATATTTATTTTTATTATCTGATTGATCTCATAATGGGAATAGAGTCAACCGTTGTAGAGATAATGACAATACGCTATTTTCTTTGCTCCCAGTAAAAATATATCTAAAATCAGACAAAGGACTATAAATAATTCAAAGCCTATGTTTTTTTATGAAATGGCATCTCTATTAACATCACGTACTGAATCTAGCAGCTCATACTATCTTGTGAATCGGATTCACACGTGGTCTGATCACTCTACTAATGTCAAATTTTAAATAAATATCTTTGTCATTCTTTTATTATGTTATTTTCAATAATTATGAACATGACACCACTTAGGAACCACTTAGTTGAAGCGCAGAACTCTCCATCTGTGTCTCTTTTTGGGGGCAGGTGATATTAATGCTTTTTTTTTAATCTTAAGATTACTACCTTATTTATAGACACTTTGACTACTTTTTTATGACATCGATAACTTTTGACATAATAGTATCCATGAATTAACCGACTAACGTAAACCATTATAAAGATATTTAGTGAATTTAAGTAAGAGCTCTCATGTAACGACAACTTGATTGCTTTGTCAGATATTGCTTCGCATCACGTTATTAATTAAGATTACTTTACAAATATTAAATGAATGTTATTTTTAATTACAAAGCTAGTTTTGAATATAAAAAAAATAATTTCAATAACAAATTTAATATGTTAATGAATAAACAAGCAGTCAAACTTTGATTATTAAAATGTTAATGACTTTGTAATTTTTATTACATTAATACATATCTCAAAATTGAAAATAATTACTAGTAACAAGTTATTAATTGAATAAACTAACTAAACTCTAAATTAATTAATTCAATGGAGAATGATAACGCTTGTACAGTTTATTGTGCATATGACTTGAGGTGTATGGTAGATAGAAATTATCTTTATGTTACGGATGCACCTAGACACGGGAATCAAACCTAGTAACCTTGGCTTAGTGCTCTGAACGACCCTCAGCACGGGGTGAATCCGGGTAGCTCGTCATTAACTCATTAATTCCCGTTTCCAGATGGCCTTTTTTAAAATTTACGAATAAGATAAATACAAGATTAGTAATTAAATATTAATTGGTTTTTTCATGTTTTCCATTATACCTTTGATTAAACGTGTATTGTTAAGTTTCATACTTTCCGTTTTTATACAATTAATATCACTTTTTAATTAGTTCTTCTTCTCAATTTGTACACATATCTTTGTAAATATTATTACATTAATCAATCAATTTCAGATAATCAAACTTTGACCCGTGGTTTATTTATATATATTCACATTGTTGTTAAAACCACCTGTATCATATTTAACTTTGTATGTATTAAAAAAATTAATCAATTAGTTAATTTAGTTGTTTGATGTGGACGATACCTTGTAAAGCAACAATATTCAATTATCTGTAGAAACATAATTTATCTTATATTCACCATATTTTTATACTTGCTTTAATACATTATAATATCATATTCTGAAAAATTAAAAATTAAACCTGGACATGGGAATCGAACCCTGGACCTTTGGCTTAGTACGCCAATGTTCTAACCACTGAGCTATCAAGGAATCGTTCCGTCGCCACTGTCATTCTTAACTCACTAAAAAGCATAAATACTAGCTTTGGCTATTTGATTCTTAAATATACAATCTCTTACAATTATAATAATTGCACAAATGGCAACATTAAGCCAACTCCGAGTCGAAGGTGGCTGCTTTATCTGATAGCTCGTGATCTTAATAAATCACACATTTGTAGCCGACGATTTCCACACGTCCATCATAGACTCTGCCTTAAAATATGAGTGAAGGATGACCCTGGGCATGGTACAATTCCTGGATAACTCATTGGCGTACTAAGCCAAAGGTTCTGGGTTTGATTTCTGTGTCCCGGTATCATTTTTCAATTTTAAGAATATGATATCTAGATGCAGTAATCCTCACTAAAAGTATAAATAATAATTTTGGCTATTTGATTCTCATTTAGAACATGTTTTAAAAATTATATATAGATAACTAAAATAAATTAGAGTGTTAGTTTTACGGTGGTAGGCTAGGGAACAAAAAGGAGGATGGAAACATAAATTTGGTGTCTATTAATAATTGTCTGTCCCTACTGTTTCATACATGTAGTAATCTTTTATTTGAATATCATATATTTAATGAATGATAAATGATTGAATAGCAGCTAGGGCTGTTTGAATTTTACTGGGGTCTAGTTTATTCAAATGTGGTTTAGAATTTAACGGCGACTGCTGGCATATTTCATTATGTGCCCTCACACAGCATTTAAATCATGTAATGTATGAATATAATGGGAGATAAATCAGTGGATCGTAGCTAGACTAGCAATAGAACAATAGTATCAACAACCGACATGTCCAAAATAAAACAAAAAGGGGAGAGGTGGGAGGGAAATGTTTTAAAATCATCCAAGTGTGAAATGGTGTTGCCAAAAAATGTGCCAGTGGAGCTTGTTCTACAACGGGCAATATTGCCATCAGAACAAAGACAGTATTTGTTCAAGTGATATTTAGATGAATTCAGCAGCATCAATAAACACACTGGTGACCTGGTGGTCTAGGGGTAAGGTGTCGGACCTCTGTTCTGGGGGTCCGGGGTTCAATCCTCGGTCCTGGTACAGATTTATCTGATTGCCAAACCCTTCATTCACCTCTGACAAGTCGTGTATTAATCACAACTTGTGAATGTGGGTAATGCCGGGCCTCCACCGTGGTTCGGATTCCACGTTAAACTGTAGGTCCTCCATTTCATCTCACAATACACCCTACCATTACACATTAGCGTAAGTGCGTATAACCCGAACGGGTAATAATACGTGGTGGTGCTGCTAATAATAATAATAATATTAATAATAATAATAATGATAGACACACGGACTAAACGTCATTCAACCTCTTCTGGTATTGTTTGTCTATCACGAGGAAGTTCTAATACCGTCCGGAAGTAGTGAATTGTTTTTTATTTCATTAAATTGTTACTCGCCTCGGTGGCGTAGTTAGCTAACGCGCTTGTCGTGTTGAGCTCGACTGCCGAGGACGGGGAGATCGAGGTTCGAATCTCGGTCGGGTGAACCGGGGGTGGTTTTTCCTAAATGGTTTTCCACTCTCCCTCCACGAAAATGCGGGTTCATTTCCTCTAAATTCAACTTTACCATTTCCTAATCCATTATAGTAATTAGTTATTACGCGTATAACCCGAATGGGTAGTAAGATGTGGTGATAAATATTAACAATAATTAAATCGTTTTCCAATCTTACTTCATGAATAGTCAGGTACATTTACGTTCTCGCCACTCTTTCCACCCTTACCCCGAAAGATTAGTTAAATTAAAAATAACCCATATGGGTTGCAAAGCGTGGTATGAAAACATAAATTTAAACTAATGCTCCCCATAATTTTTGGTTGAAGGGTAAATTTTTTAAATAAATATAGTTTCCAAACACTTACATTTAGTTTGAATTAAATACATTTTCTTTGTCTGAATAATAAATCATACTAATTCCCAAATAAATTTTCCGAAAAATAGTATCGTTTTAAATTATAATATTTCCAAACAGTTTGTTTTATTTAAATTAAATATATGATTTATGCATATATATGTGTATAGACTACATTTCTATTTAATATGTGTATATGCATATATATTAATGATTAATGTAAATAATCATACTAATGTTTATATTATGCACATATATATATATATATATATATAAATGTATTAAATGGAATATGATTAAACATCAGAACTATCGCTCCATGAGTCATAGAGGTGCTGCAAAACATACGTTTAGAACCCCTGATTTAAAATGTTGGATAAACATTACTGGTCTATATATTAAATGAACAAATATATTAATACTCTGGCACTATCTTAATAAATTAATGATCAGTGATAGATATGTAATTAAAAATTAATTTTATACAATGTGTGGTTAAATAAATATTACAAACACCAAAAACAACATTCTCGTGCGACTATTTTAAGAGATTATAATTTTCCCAGCTATATATATATAATTTGATAAGTCTATCCTTTATAATTGATATTATGAAATAAAATCTGTACCGATTCTTACAAACCACCACTCATTTTAAAAGCTAGGAGTCCATGAAAATTTAACAATGATAAAATCGTCTAACGAAAACTCCATTTTCTTTGCAAATTTTCAGCTGTCCTTCTGCGTGCGTAGTAGCTCATCTGTACAATAATTATTTGTTGACATCACCATGAAAACCCTAATTAGTGTATGATGATATATCTGTAAATAAAGTATTTATCTTTGGCTAAAATTAGTAACAACTCAGTTCTTTTTTAAATGGAATGGTGCAGAGTAAAGGGAGGGGTAGTTTTTAACTTATCATCAAGGTGTGAAGGGGGGAAATATACGATTTGCTTAAAACTAGGCCCTGAAAGCTTAAATTTAATGGAAAGTTGATAGTATGGACGAGTAAACATTTAACTAGAAAGTTTAGTGAGGCCTCAATCTAAAGAATTTCGACATATTAAAAAATTGTAATACATTTTAGCAAGATAATCTGCAGTCATCGCTACAGCGATCCATAGTTAGAACTAATTTTTTTTATCAAAAATTTGAGTCACCTAGCTTTCCAATCGTGATCTAAAAATATATTTCTCTTGGAATACACACATACATACACTATTTCTTACACTTCTAAAGACTAAGAAAATTGTATCCAAATATGTCTTCTTTATTAATCTTTTCCACCCGTTTTACTTGAACGCATGTACCTTCTTGATTTATTCCTTCTGCAACCCCCCCACCCCCCCTTAATATCTATAAGGTGAGAGAGGCAGTAAATTAGGTAAAATAGTTACCTGATTGAACATAATAGTTTTATTGAATCAAAAACAATAACAGAGTGATGTAAACATTCAATTCTGCGTGAAGCGCGCTCTTCCGTCCAACACGGAAGTCAACTACATTAAAAGGTAAACAAACACGTAACCTCCTCAAGACTAAATGACATTACATTAAACCCATCAAAAGGTACGGTCCGGGATCTCAGTGACATGGTCTTTGGTTTCTGGTTCTCTGGTTACTTCGCTAACTTGAATAGTTCCTACCCCAAGGGGAATGGTATAACTGGTTACTCTAGCGTTACAGTTACCCACCCTAGTATAAACATATAACTTTCCTACAGATGCCCGTAGTAAACGTGACGTCATAGCAATGTCACAAGGCCACAATGTAATAATAACCTTCGTAGCATATCAACTCTCGGAATTTGACTTGACGAACAAAGTCGAGCCCAGATACCGCTATACTTGAAATGAACACAAGCCGGGTTTTGAACCCGGGACCAGACAATCTCTGGTTAAAAACTAATATTGGCAAAAATATAAATTAAAGATAAATAGGGTTCAGACCCTGAATATAAGTGGTGGCGAAAGCGACGGTCTAACTTCCAGCCGCGATAAGCGCGTAGCATTTTCAAACTTCAATTCAAAATAATTTAGTAACAAAGTCCAAATAGTAATTTCGAAAGAATTCCCCCCATGACGCCGAAATAGTAATTTTGGTAAGATGATAATATTCCCCGAGACCAAGTCGCCGTCCTCACCTCTTGTCCTCAAGCCGGTGGGGTAGTAAGTGAAGTGAGATCCCGGTACCACTAGTATATATACGAAATATAATTCTCAGAAAGGGGGAGAGATCGAAGGAAAGGAAGGTCGAAGAACATCACAAACAAGGGGGAAGGGGAAGTTCGGGACGGGCGTCGAAACGCCTCGAAGCTCCGCGTAGCCGGAAGCGGAACTCTTCTTTCCATTTTCTTTGCTGGCCGAACACGTGTTCGAGCTTCGCTGTGGGCAGGCTTAGGCGCGGCTTCAGTCAGTTTGTTGTATTTTGCGAGAGCGGAGGTCGGTGGTCGAGCTAGTGCCGCGTGTTGACCTTGTGAGAGCGGGCTGTCCCAGTTGGTGAGTGTTATTACAATGTAGGTCGTTACACTTCATAATACTATTCACGTGAGCAGTTATATTTACAAGAGTGAAAAGCAAATATCCATTAGTTCCGGAAAAATATGACGGTAAAAAAATGTAATTCTATATACAGTGTGATTTGGCTAATTTGACATTAGTTGATTTAAAAAATTGGATTGCTCGAACCCACCATAATTTTCCATAAAATTTATATTTAAATCAATGGTTAAAAAAATGGCATTTAATTACAATTTTAGAAGGAAATGTTTGGATAATTGAAGCCTATTCACTAATTATTTTGAGTTTGTACTAATTACAAACCTAAACTAACGATGTTTATTAAACCACCCCATATGCCGAGAATGTCGAATAAAGTCACATTTAGCCTATTTATACAATATAGTAAATGAGAAGGCTGAGAAAGAGGGAAGTTATGCACTGGCGGCAAGTGGGTATCTTAGTGAATGCGTTGGCTTGGCTTTTTTCAATTATTATTTAAATCTGCAATTTGTGTATGCTAATTTTTCCAAGTCCTTATAATTTGCGTTTTAATTATTCTTGTTGTTTATGTAAGCATTTATTGTACATGTGTTTTATATAGCATATATCAAATGTTTGTGATTATTTATAGTATATTTTAAGTTTATTAATATTGCATTGTATAAGCTTCCTAGGTGATACTCATGAAAATGGTTAAGTTGAATTTTGGATATTCCGATTTATTTTTTTTGACATCGATGGATTTAAAAAAAAAGTTTTACTGTAAGATAAATGTGTGTTTTAAAGTGAGAGATAACATCTAATTAATTGTTAGCCTCCTAGAAGCATTACACATCTACATGGTGGACACGCAGACCAAAGCGTCAGTCTCATAGTCTGGTTTGCAGGTAACGGAGTGGTCGGATTTTTAAAATTGGTCAAGTATACATGGGTAGGTTTTTTTTCTGAATGTTTGTCCACCTTCCTTCTATGTAAATGCTGGTAAATTTCCTCTACGTTCTAATTTTCTCATTTCTACTCCATCATTGCAAATATGTGGAAATCTCAGATGCGCGTAGGACGTTTGGCGCGATCTGGGATTATCCTGACTGAAACGTATGTTTTCGTTTCGACCAAATTAATAATAATAATATTTAGCAGCGCGTCTTATTACCCGTTCGGGTTATACGCTTTAAGTACTAATTACTCTAATGGATTAGGAATTGGGAAGGTTGAATTAGAGGAAGTGAACTCGCATTTGCGTGGAGGGAGAGTGGGAAACCATTTAGGAAAAACCACCCCCAGTTCACCCGACCGAGATTCGAACCTCGATCTCCCCGTCCTCAGCAGTCGAGCTCAACATGACAAGCGCGTTAGCCAACTACGCCACCGAGGCGGGTTCGACCAAATTAAACACTAGAAGTTTGACACAGTTGCGAAAACACTGGTTAATCCAATATTGTGCGTTTGCTTACTTCTGACTCTCATCTACATAACCAGGTTATGTTCTATAATTGATGGTTATGTTAGGTTAGATTATGTTGGCAAAAATTAAAGGAAATCAATTAATATCAACACACAAGTTGCAAATCGTTGTAAATTATGGCTCTGTCCGTATGAAGGAGACCAAATTTATATTAATTTAAATTAGTTGAAAATTGGCATCTGGACACTGGAATCGAGCCCAGTACTTTTGGCTTAGCGTGCCAATGCTCTTCCACAGAGCCATCTAAGATTCGTCCATATCTCAGGCTCCTTTTTTACTAATAGATTAAAGCTGAGTCTGTAATGGACGTGGGTAATCATCGGCTACATATGAGCAATCGATAATATCGAGAAATCTCAGATATAACATCCATCTACGACTCATGAATGCCAATAGGTTTAAATTATACAATACAATACAATATTGTAATTTTAAAGTGAATTGTAAATGAATATTAATTAATACAAGTTTAGCTTATTCGTTTTATCACATCTTATAATTTACGGATTAATTCAAAGTGGAGGTTTGAGGAGAGTATTTTAGAATGTTTTGCTTCCGCATTATCTGGGTGATTGAAAGGTTAAACCACATTGTTAAATTAAATGGGGAAATCCATAACCATTTATCTGATTTCTTGAGAATGAAATATGTATCTAAATTTATTGTAGCCTTTAATATTGTATAATAAATAATTGAATGCCTTTTTAGGAAGAAAATTGCAGAATTGTTTTGTAATAATATTTAGCACCACGTCTTTACTACCCGTTCGGGTTATATGTTTTAAGTACCAATTACCCTATTGGATTTGGAATTGGGAAGGTTGAATTAGAGGAAGTGAACCCGTATTTGTGTGGAGGAAGAATGGAAAACCATTTAGGAAAAACCATCCCCTGTTCACCCGAACGAGATTCGAACCTCAATCTCCCCGTCCTCAGCAGTTGAGGTCAACACGTCTAGCGCGTTAGCCAACTACGCCACCGAGGCGGGTAATTGTTTTGTAAATAAATAGCAAAGTGGGACGTTTGTCTAGCAAACAGATTAAGAATGACTGCGTTCTACTGCTTGTACAGCCTTTTTCGGGCACTAGTGGCGTAGATAGGATGTATTATTAGGGTGGGAGTATTTGTGTGAAAACAAATATAATTTTGTGTCGTTTACAAAAATGTGATTTAATTTCGATAGATTGTGCAAACGGGACAGTATTTACAAAAAAAAAGTATAAATTGGCACTTAATGTGGTAGTGAACATAAACACATTTCGTTGCCGTGAGTAGGTAAAGATTTTTTTTTAATCCTAGACAGTATAACAAAATGGAATAAACACTATCAATTTTACATGGTGTCACAAACTTATAAAACATTTTATTTGGCGTTTTGGGATATAAAATACCCCCAACAACTCTCTATGAACTACACCATTGTCAACACACAGACTGTAGATGACAAAGGAGTTATCTATTAAATTGCATTGAAAGAAATTAATTGATAACATATTAGAAATAAGTACATTGTTAAGTATTTCATTAAGAAGAACAAATACACACACAAACCAAACAAAAAACATTTGACATCAATAAAACACACTTCAAAAGAAACGAACTACCCAACTTACCCTTTTTCCATTTCGTTTTACCAGTCCCCCTCTGTGTCTCATTCCGTTTTTTTTTTTACGGAAATCAGCCAGGCGAAATTTTATTAGCTCTATTGCTTTGTTCCACCCAGTTTTTGTGTTTTATCAGATTTTTTATGTATATATGAATACATTTGCCCCATCTCGTTTATAAACTCTTTTTTATTTTGAAAAACAAACATTTGGTTCCATTATTATTTTTTTATTTTGGTAACAAAAAAAATCAAATTAGAGTTTATCAATTGAAACAGAAATAAAATGACAAAGCTCATTGTCAGTTTTTTTGATAACCTCAGTTCTTCATCTCCAATTGTGTAGCAAACGATATTGACTCTAAGCAAATACAATTCTATATTGTTCAAAGTCCATTTGAGTATTAATTGCTACTCGTAAAAAAAAAAAGTATTGTATTTGAGTAAATATAGTCCTTGTGTTGGAGGTGCCTGCAGAACTGAGATAGGATTCCAATCAAGATTGGTAGAAGAAGAGAAGTTGGCCGGAATAGATATTCACTGACCCATCCTGACCATTTGTTCTTTTGTTTTTGTATTCCAGACTCCAGTCTAGAGTATTTTCAGGGAATATATGGAAGGGGCCAGTCACTAAATTTCGCTTCGCATAAAATATACGAACCAATATTGGGTTTTACGAAACTTTCTATTTTATAAAACACAAATAAATTAATCTTATAAACGTTACTAAAAGTTAATAAAAAGGTATATTTATTCGCTAATAATAATAATAATAATAATAATATTTTATCACCGCGTCTTACTACCCGTTCGGGTTATACGCTTTAAGTACTAATCACGTTAATGGATTAGGAATTGGGAAGGTTGAATTAAGAGGAAGTGGACCCGCATTTGCGTGGAGGTAGAGTGGAAAACCATTTAGGAAAAACCACCACCAGTTCACCCGACCGAGATTCGAACCTCAATCTCCCCGTCCTCAGCAGTATGGCTCAATACGACTAGCGCGTTAACCAACTACGCCACAGAAGCGGGTTTCTTCGCTAAGGTTATATAATAATTGCACTAACGTGTTAAGGATGATGTATGTACAATTTTAGAGTAATTATACCAGCATTTGAGTGGAAAGATATTTGGAAGAAAAAACCCACCTAGAATACACCCGGCCAAAATTTAAACCCCGATCTCCTAGTCACTGACATTCCAGTCTAACATGAGTGTGACGCACTAGACCATTCAAGCCCCTATGCGGGTTCGGTAAATAACAAAATAGTTCCAACCTTTTTTTTTATGTAAAGATAACAAACTTGGTCAAAAGTGTATTGAATAATTAAAACGAAACTGACAATGGTGGTCATGTGTATGAAAGGCCCCTCTTGTCATAATCTGGTTTTGTTATCATGGGTTGAGGTCAAGGTTCGAATCTCAGCTCGATGTAATAAAATATTTTTCCCTGAATAAATTCTCACTCTTTTTGTACGACAACATAGGTTCATTTCCTCTAAGTTTTACCTTCTTCATCCCTACCACCCCACCCCCCACCCCCCTTAAAGTAAATATATGGATAGTTCAGAGAGGTTGTAGAAAAGGAATAAAAAAATAAGTCGATGAATAGATAGAAACCAACTTCGGTGGTTGTATGAGCTAAGGGATCTCACTCGCAACATATTGAACTGTCATTGACGGGGAGATTGTGGTTCAAACCCCGGTCGGTTGTACTGAGGGTAATTTTGTCTTGTTTCCCACTTCCTCCGCTCTCCCCACGCAAATACGGGTACAGTTACTAAAAAAAATTACCTTTATTACTCTCAACATATAAGTGTAACTAACGAGTATGGAAATACTGTAAAAGCAATGTATGCCTAAAATGTGTATATAAACGTATTTTAAACCTTTTCAATTAGTATACTAACAATAAAGTCGTCCCACACCTTAGCTCCGTCTGTAGTGTGTATATACACCGAGATGTAGGTCTAGGTCCCGAGCTGCACGCTAAGAATCGGGATAAATAGTCTAATAAATAAAAAATGTTCAAGATTCGAATTAGTCTATAAGTCGTGTGCTGATATAATCAGTCGGTTCATAAAGTGCACGTTAAATACCTCACATAAAATAAAAACAATCAAGTTAAAAACTAACTATTGTTATGGTTTCGAAACCGGCTACTCACACAAATACTCACCAATCGAAATGCAGGAAGCTTCATTATATTTTGCACGAATACACCTGATATATTATTTTACCACCAAACATCCGGTTTTGAGGATGCCACGGCATATTTCAAAAAGACAACAAAAAAACACATCTAATATGTGTACCACATCCGTCTGCTATGTATACAGGATGTTGATGGTGCCGGAAACATTAATAGTAATGATTTATACAGGGTGTTTGGTCTGATGATAATTATTTTAGTTATGGACACATGTGTGTGATATTCATTGTTGGTACAGTTGTGCTACTATGGCATCATTAGGAAGCTGTCAATTAACTTTTCGTATAAATGAACATTCGCTGTCAAGCCATCAATACAAACAGTTCGTATTTTAGAGATACTCTGTATTAGGCCTATATTTATTTGTTTTGCGATTTTTTTTAATCATCTTAAAGATAAAATATTTTAATCGTGAAAAGTGTCTACCTACAAATTATTCTGTTCACTCAAACCCCAAGAAGTGGGTTTTACAATACTGTCTATCCCTGGGGCTATGGCCAAAATGGTAGGGCCTATTATGAAATTTGTTAGAATCCCAATTAAAATAAAACAATCCAAGATATTACCATATATCTTCTAAGTATCAAATTTTAACTCTCAGACCATGGAATGTCTGTTAAAGAATAATTTTTGAAAATTTGAAATTTGTTTAAAAGGTTAAACGATTGATTATCAACCATGTTTACTTTTGTTTTAGCGTTATTCTTCAAAATGACTATACGTGGAGTGTTTTAGATGATATATAATAAAGTAAATATATTTTCTTAGGATAAAAATTCTAAAGATAGCTTAGGAGAATATAATAGGAACCACGCATGGAGATGAGAAAACAGACCAGGTTATATATAGAGGGGGGGAGATAACAATAACAAGGTAGGGTTTTAAATAGAGGGAAAGGAGATAACAATAACAAGGCGGGGTTTTATATAGAGGGAGATGAGATAGCAATAACAAGTCATGGCTTTATATAGAGGTATATGAGATAACAATAACAAGGCATGGCTTTATATATAGGGAGAGGAGATAACAATAACAAGGCATGGCTTTATATAAAGGGAGATGAGATAACAATAACAAGGCAGGGCTTTATATAGAGGTATATGAGATAAGAATAACAAGGCATGGCTTTATATAGAGGGAGAGGAGATAGCAATAACAAGGCAGGGCTTTATATAGAGGGAAAGGAGATAACAAGGTGGGGCTTTATATATTGGGAGATGAGATAAGAATAACAAGGCAGGGCTTTATATAAAGGGAAAGGAGATAACAATAGCACGGTGGGGTTTTATATAGAGGGAGAGGAGATAACAACAAGGCATAGCTTTATATAGAGAGAAAGTAGATAAGAGAAACCAGGCAGGGCTTTACATGGAAAAAAAGCAGATAAGAGAAACTAGGCAGAAGTGTACATGGAAGGAGAGGAGATGATATAAACCCGGCACGGATTCTTTTTTAAGTTTCAACTTGTCCATGAAGCCATTCTGTCGATTATTATACCCTGTCGAGCCAAAAACGTGGCTCGGATCCCCCAACTAGCGATATTTGATGGCTCCGTGGGATTGGCGTATATGGCAAGATTAAGGCATCTTGCAATAGACTGGATTGCCAATGATGGGGAGATGGTGGTTAATATCCCAGTTGGGCTTTCTGGGAGTTTTTTCGTAGATAGTTTCTCACTATCCCATAACGACGTTGCTTACTCGGAGATTTCAAAACTATTTTGTGAAGCGGGTTGCATCTTTCCTCGGCGCACCTAAGAATGCTAAGCACCATCACAAATAGACACCCATGTACGAAGTATAGAGAGAAACAGGAAGTGAGCAGTTAACCCTGTGAGGGCTCTAGCTTATCTACTGGTAAAACTTCCCCTTTTCCTCTGACGAGTTTACACAGTAACTATACTTTTTGCTCATTGAAATCATTGACTTACTTTTTAAATATACATATTTCTTGTTTCATATTCTAGATAGAAATATGCTTCCGCGGCCTTTTCTAATCCACATTCTGGCAAGAAGACTCCTACATGACATTTTCACGACCAAGACTAATAACCTAAGTTGTAAATTATTTATTAAAAATACGTTTGCCAAAAAAAACTGCATGAAGATAAAAATAATATATTTGTGACACTGTAGGATTATTTTGAGAATTATTTAAGAATGTATTGTTTTTGTTTCAACTTTATATCATTAAAATTCTCAGCATAAAACGAAAATTCATTGACATTGGAAATCCTACCTTGATACTCTGTTGCGTCACCTTATTACTTTCCCATTAATGTACATATTATGCTGATAGCCCGAATGGAAACTATTATTAATAGTTGGTGCACAAGGTTTTAACTCGCTGATTTACATAGTAGGTATAAGTTAACTAATGGTTATTTATTTTCAAAACCACAAGGGTGAGTACTTAAGTAAAAGCGTTAGTCTCGTCTCGCTTGGTTTTCTGATGATGGGGAGGTTTGGGTTCTAAGACCAGCAAGGTAAATTACTTCTACCCTCCCTAAGTGAGTTTTCGAGTATACTTCATCTAAATGATATATATAATATATTATATATACATCTCATACTTTTCTTAAGAGTTTAAACATGCATATATCCTGGTTTGGTGGTAATAAATTGTTCATATTATAATGGTATGGTGATATTCAAATATTATGAATAGTTTTAATATAAATATGTAAGAACACCTTTCTCTACCTGCGATGGGATGTATTTTAGTTAACACTTGGAAAATACCTTGCTATAATGTTGTAAAGTTATGTATATGTAGTTCACTCTTAGCAAATATCGTCATAGAGCTGTATAGGAATGTATATATTTGTAGTTCGCACTTTGCAAACATTTCTCTAGAGTTGTATTTGGCAAACAACTTCTCAATCTTGTAAAGGGATATTCGTAGAGCACACTACACACAGCACGCTTCGCATCATAAAAGAGAAACCTGTTTATAATGAATATGACTTTTTACGAAATCAAATTGAGATAAAATTGTTAAATTATTATTAACTACTGTCGCTAACTTAGCTAAAGTGATGAGAAGTTAATTTGGGAATAGCTGTATCTTTGGGCACACGGATTAACTATCCTACTAGTTCAGTTCGGAATGTCGGGGAAGGGGAGGTTGGTTTTAGAATCCCAGGTGTGCTTTCTGAGCGTGTTCTTCCTGCAAATGTGGGTGCGTTCCCTTTAAATTGTCCCTTTTATCAATCCTACCTTATTGTGATTAATGCTTGAAGCCCAGGTGCGTAGCAAGACGTGGTAGGGAAATAAATATTTTGAGCTACCTTGTGGGGAAATTACCTTCTTTTGTGTTGAAACCGACAGACACGAGATTTTTTTTTTCATAAATACTTTTTAAATCCCTATGAAAACGTTTCCTAACCTTGTAGATGAATTATTTTTTTACAGTTTGGATTGAAATTGAGTTTTTATTGATCCCTACTGAACCACTCCCACTAATAGCAATTAGAAACTCTTTCAATCTTTTCGCTTTTATGATGCGTGTCTTTTTTTTTTTTACTTTAGCACCACGTCTTTTTAGTTTATACGCTTATGTACTAACTGCGCTAGTGAGTTGGGGCTGAGGAAAGCTGAATTTAGAATAAAAGTATCCACATTTGCGTGGAGGGATAGTGTAATACTATTTTGGAAAAAAACTTCAGTACGCTGAATGGGATTTGAACCCCGTTCTCCCTCTTATCGGCAGTCTAGTTATAATATGATACTTGTGACCTGGCGGTCTAGGGGTAACGTGTCAGACTTCTGTGCTGGCAGCCGTGGTTCAATCCTCGGTCCCGGCACAGATTTATCTGATTACCAAATCCTTCCTTCACATCTGACAGGACATCTTGTGAATGTGGGGAATGCCAGGCCTCAACCGTGATTCGGATTCCACGCTAAACTTTAGGTCCTCCATTTCATCTCACAATCACCCTACCATTACACATTAGCGTAAGTACGTATAACCCGAACGGGTAGTAAGACGCGGTGCTAATAATAATAATAATAATAATATAATACTGGTTTCTTTGTTCATATAAGTTGTCGTTAAAAATTATATATCACTCTATAATGTAAATATAAAAACACTTTAACATGATAACAAACAAATGAAGAGCGTGATTATCGGTTATACTCATTAGCTGTTTTTAATACGTGTAAAATCGGAAGTTATTAACGACATGGGGCTACATCTAGCTATACAGGTGGTTTATCCACTCTCGGCCCAAACTTAATCCACAGCCTCGGTGGGCAGAGAGAAAGATAAAATCCTAGTAATAAAATGTCCGTAAAAATAATTGTGCACTACAAAATGAAGTTTGAAGCTGGACGCAACAACGCCGGGAGTAGGCAGCTGTAAGTACATTATTGTATACTAAGTTGCATATCATTAAGGCTGGAAGAAGTGTCCGGCCGCGAGCTACGTTGTTGAAGAGTGAACCCGCGTCAAATGCAGTCAATCGACAGATACAGTTGGGACCGATTCGGACAGGGAGTTTTGAGCACCTGTGGTGATGTGCCCGCTTAGTGATATGAAACTTGTTGTACACGTACGTAGTTACAGCTCCATACTTCCGGCGTTGTTGCGTCCCACTTTAAATTCATTTAGTAGCGCAAGATGACTTTTCCGCACAACTCTTTATTAGGATTTTATGGGCCAGTTTCATAGCCCAATTTAGTACGCCTCAAGTGCGGCGCTACACTAAGTACATGACACCTACCTAAACTCGAATGGAATGGGCCGTTCTCGCATAGGAAACTATGCCCTATGTTTCTTTCTTCTCATAAGTGCTGTGGTTTAAGTTTGGACTAAGAGTTTCGTAACATCCTATATGCCTTAACTTGCGTTGCATTTTATAGCCATTATAATGAGATCAATGATCTAAATGACTGGCCTTTTGTTATAGTGGTCAGCCCTCCTGGCTACTATTCTAGGTGCCCCAGGTTCGATTCCTGGTGGTGTCCTATGTATTTTTCCCGAAATGTTCCTATAGTCGTTTTGGTTTCGTTAACTAGGCTTAAGCTAGGTGTACGGCTCCTACCGGCCCCACATAGTCATCATCACTATAATCACAATGAAGTAGCCTCACATACGTGGCGGCCCAATCACAGAAGACGGCTAAATATCTGCCACTGCTGGTACCAGGAATGTCTAACTGATTAATTCACAAATTCTGGTGTCATACGCAAAAAAAAATCCAAGCGTACAAGGAATAGAAAACAAAGAAAGAAATTACTTAAGATAACCATACATCTATGTAGCATTTGTAGACTTATTTACTCTATGGTATATGAACTCTAAAGTTAATTGCTGCAATAATTACCAAAATACGCCACATCCCTATCCTGAGCTAGTTCTATCCAGTCCACCTCATTACACCCCATCTATTTGAGGTCCATTCTAATAGTATCCTCCCATCTGCGTTTACGTCTTTCAGCAGCCTCTATAAACAAGTACATTAAATGTAAATAGCCTACTTTATAATGAATAAAAACCCTAAAGTATAATTTTCCAATTAGTTAATGTTTCATGATTTTACCTGTATAAAGTCAAAAGTGTACTATATATATATATTTTGTAAAATTAATTTGTACTAACTGTAAAATGTTGGTTATAAATACAACACACGCTGTACTATGTTAACCATTGTATTTACAATAGTTTTATTTGAATAAAACCTTTATTTGTTTTAGTTTGTAGTTTTTAGAATGTGTAGCTCGTTATAATCTGTTAGCAAACACACTAATAAATTAAAATGAAGTGAATATAGTTTCTACACGCTCGTTTGTGGTCCATAGGAGTATGGATTATCATTAATACTATAATACAACGAATACGTTTAGAGATTATTTGAGCTATATATACCTCGATAACTATTTTAATTTAATTGAACTCGATTTATGTATGCCTCAAATTAACTGTGAAAATAATTTGTTATTTAATTTGTTCCTAAAGCTAGGTGACTTTATAGTCCCGACCAACTATTGGCAAGAGCTTTAATGATAGAAAGCTATGCAATTAAAATTAAATTAAATTGATAATTAACTTTGACTCTTTAAATGAATGATTATATCCTTGACAGTCAAATTTTCATATGCATAGACTTTTATAACAGCTATACACAATACTAGATCTGATTTAATGTATTCATACATCAAGTGATGTGATCTTCAGTTGTGACTTTTGATGAACAGGTTGCTCCCGGATTAAGCGGCTTAACTTTGGCAGTGGTAGTGGATCAAAAAAACTAAGTCAAAATGTATTTTTGGAGATTTTCTCGTTTTATCTTCCTTTTCGCGCAAGCAGCAAAAAACTAAATAAAAACACGTTTTTCTGCAGAGGTCCTCAGCAATGGCTTAATATAAATTTTCCTGGGAGATGGGTCGGTCGTGCTGGACCTGTGGCTCGAAACGCTGCGTTCATCTGATTTAATGCCATTAGGGTTGTGTTTTTTTGTATGGGAAGCTTTCCATAAAAAAGTTTTTGAAGTGCCTGTTAATGACCTTCAATAGTTACGACAAAGGATAACGCAAGCGCGCGAAGAAACAACAGTGGCACAATGTCGGTCAAACATTCGTTCTGTCATTGATAGGTGCAATGTTTGTCTACAGGCTGTACGCCATCAATTTGAACAAAATAAATAATATTTTTTATTTTATGCTTAGCTATTTTGTTTTAATTAGATTTTTGCTGTGTGCACGAAAAGAAAGAGAAAACTATCAATTCTCCAAAAGATATTTTGAGTTAGTTTTGTGATCCACCCCCACTACTTACAAAATTGTTACCGTGTAACCCGGGAACATCCTATATAATATCAATACCTATCAAGTTATACTAATAAAAGTATATTTTAATTTTAGACTGTAAGAAAATATGTTTGTATTTTATTTATTTTTAAGTTTCTTTCATACAAAAATTCCTCTGTTGATGAATTCCATTAAAAAAAGGTGGTATAAAATAGATTATCTGTCTAAATGTGTTCATGGTCGAATGCATCAGTATTTGCAACCTGTGTGTTGATAATTAATCATTCCGTATCTATTTGTCTGGATGACAGGCCTTGAGAAGGTTCGGACTCGAAACCCGTTCGGGTGGTTTCCCATCCTCTCAGTCCAAGCAAATATTGGTACTTTTCCTGTATATTTTACCTTCCCGATCTCTACCTCCATTAGCATAAATAATCTTTGGATTTCATGTGTAATAAAACGCAGAAAGAGTAAAATGCTTTTGGATCAAAATACTGAATGTGCGGAACATTTTATAATCTAGACTCTTATTGGTGGGCACGCAGTCTAAGCGTCAATATATTCTATTCTGGTTTGCCAGTGACAAAATGGATCTATTCTGGTTTGCCAGCGACAAAATGGTCAAGGTTCAAATCCCGTTTGGGTATACCGAGTAAATTTTATTAAATAGTTACCCCCCTCTCTCTTTTCTCTCCCTCTCTCTATCTCTCCACGCAAAAGTGGTTTCCCTCCCCCCC
>CABFOV010001144.1:73096-85312 GCA_902141375.1 Timema poppense
TTTTTTTTTAACTATATCAGTCATCGGTTAACTACTATTGATTAATTTTTTAGTAAAAACACGTAAATAAAATGGTTCATATTGGAAAAAGAACTTACCAGATAACCTTTTAACGAATATTTTTAAATCAATTTTTAAAAGAATTCTGATTTTTTTTTTAATTAGTCATTCGTAAACAACCCTTTAACAAAATTTTCCCCAAAAATAAGTATAAACTTTTATTTTTCATGTCAAATACTCCCCAGATATTAATTTTAAACCAAAATTTTAGAGTCATGATGCATAAAATTTTGAATTTTCAATAGATTTCTTTTTTTGTTTATGACCGCGTCTTACTACCTTTTCCAGTTATACGCAAATATGATAATTACTCTAATATGGTTTGTATGAGGAATTAAATATTTTAGAGGTGTTATATCTGAAATCACGTGGAAGGAGAGTGGTAAACCCTTTAGGAAAATCAACCTCAGTGAATCCTAACGGGATTCGCGCCATAATGTGCCCATCTTCAGCGCACTCATAATGATATTACCCTTGAACAAAGTTTCTGCAAAAAAAGGCAGTGTTATCTGTAAGGTTAATATTCCATAGATTGTCATATTTTAATAATTAGAATTATTTTCAAAAAAGTTGTAAGTTTAGAAAATCGTTCATTAGTAAACTACACTTATATAAAGGGATAGGGCCAACATCAAAAATGTCCCAAGGTGTAGCAATTTAAACATCAGGTTTGAACAAAATCCATCAAACAATAATGCTATATTTTGCATCCACATATCTAAGACAAATAAATATTGTAGTAGTAACCCACCTCGGTGGCATAGTTGGCTGCTCGACTGCTGAGGACGGGAAGATCGAGGTTCGAATCTCGGTCGGGTAAACTGGGGGTGGTTTTTCCTAAATGGTTTTCCACTCTCCCTCCACGAAAATGTGGGTTCACTTCCTCTAATTCAACCTTCCCAATTCCTAATCCATTAGAGTAATTAGTACTTAAAGCGTATAACCCGAACGGGTAGTAAGACGCGGTGCTAAATATTATTAATATTCTAGTATATTTTTATAATATTATAATCCTCGTGGTTTAATAGTTTTATGAACAATACAAACATCATCAAATTTAAACCATAATTTTTATAAAAACTACTGTTCAATGATTATTATACTAATAAATCTGACTATTACCCTTAATATTCAAGTGAGACTTGTGTACAGAATGTTTGAGAGCCCCGGGTCTAGATTACTCGTTCTAATTACATATCAATTTGCACATAGAATTTCTTTCTGCGCGTATATTTCTCAACTAATCTATTGTAAGTTTTTCTATCATCTAGACGCATTTTACTGTGTGGTATTGGTAAGGAGAGTGTGGAGGTGTGTTGAAAGAGCGATGTTAATGTGTTTGTGACTAGCTGATTACAGAGGTGGTTGTCTTGATGTGTGGCTGACTGGTTGGATGTAGGATGGTTGTCTTGATGTGTGGCTGACTGGTTGGATGTAGGATGGTTGTCTTGATGTGTGGCTGACTGGTTGGATGTAGGAGGGTTGTCTTGATGTGTGGCTGACTGGTTGGATGTAGGAGGGTTGTCTTGATGTGGGGCTGACTGGTTGGATGTAGGAGGGGTGTCTTGATGTGTGGCTGACTAGTTGGATGTAAGACGGGTGTGTTGATGTGTGGCTGACTAGTTGGATGTAAGACGGGTGTGTTGATGTGTGGCTGACTAGTTGGATGTAAGAGGGGTGTGTTTATGTGTGGCTGACTGGTTGGATGTAAGAGGGGTGTGTTGATGTGTGGCTGACTAGTTGGATGTAAGAGGGGTGTGTTGATGTGTGGCTGACTAGTTGGATGTAAGAGGGGTGTGTTGATGTGTGGCTGACTTGTTGGATGTAAGAGGGGTGTGTTGATGTGTGGCTGACTGGTTGGGTGTATGAGGAAGATATTTTGGTGATTGGTTGGGTTTAGGAGGAATATATTTTGGTGACTGGCTGGGTGTAGGAGGGAGATGTTTTGGTGACTGGTTTGGTGTAGGAGGGAAATATTTTGGTGACTGGTTTGGTGTAGGAGGGATATGTTTTGGTGACTGGTTGGGTGTAGGAGGAAGATATTTTGGTGACTGGTTTGGTGTAGGAGAGAGATGTTTTGGTGACTGGTTGGGTGTAGGAGGAATATATTTTGGTGACTGGTTTGATTTAGGAGGAATATATTTTGGTGACTGGTTTAGTGTAAGAGGGAGATGTTTTGGTGACTGATTTGGTGTAGAAGGGAGATGTTTTGGTGACTGGTTGGGTGTAGAAGAAATATATTTTGGTGACTGGTTGGGTGTAGGAGGGAGATGTTTTGTGTGTATGTGTAGGTGATTGCTGAGTGCAGGAAGAATATGTAATGGTGTGTAAATGGTTGGCTGGGAATAGGGAAGAAGTCTGTAAAAGTGCGTGAGAAAAGCGGGTGACACAAAAACCTTTTTTTTTATTCTTGACATACGTTTAAGGTTTTTTCATGCAAATATTTGTATTTGATAAACACCTCAAAAGCTTATTTGTTAATTTTAAATGGATATTTGGTCATCACTTCACTATCCGAGGCTGTTATTTGGCTCACAATTTATTAAAAAATTCCCCTCTCACAACTCTATGAATAAAATCACCGAATTTTTCTAAATTTTCTTAACAGTATTTTGTTGAAAAGTGTTTCCTTGAACTTCAAAAGATTCACAAATGAGAGGGTTATTTTGGTATGAGTTAATTATGTACGATGACATGATCTTGTAATTAGTTGCATCAGTGGGCGCGTGGACTAAGTGGCAGGCACATTTAGCCTGATTTACCGATTATAGATGATGGAGAATACCTGAGTTATAAGACTGGTCTGGTGAACTGACGGTAGTTTTTTCATGAATTGTTTCCCCCCTTACCTTCCAGGGAAATGCAAGCACATTTGGTCAAAATTATATCTTCCTTTCCCTTACACTAGTGTCGTAGTTAAATGTGAAGTGTGCAACCAAGCTTGGGAGTAAGATGAGGTAGAATAAAAAATATGTTATTTATATGTTGTTTTCTATTGAGTAAATAAGAAAATACATTATTTTAGAATACTTCCGCCTAAAATTGACAGTTTATGACAGTTGTGTATAGGGGAATATAATTTATATAATAAGTTAGTTAAAATTATTCCTTAACCCTTGTTAGTAGCAGTACCTTATTTCATAACTAATAGGCATTTCAGCTATTTCACCTGACCTAGCTAAAGAGAACTTTTGTTTAAATAAAAACATTCCGGTTTTACATTATTATGTTCCGTCTGCTTTCTTGTCCATATTAAATTTAATTTGTGGTAAATCACCAAGACATATTTTACTAACGTCTTTCTAATTTATGTCACACGAAATTTGTAAGTTAATCGTTTCACTCTGCATAAAATAAAAAGTCACATGTTAAAACAACTGTATTTCTAGTCTCGATAGTATCATGCACGATGATGCTGTCTGGCTTAGACAACGGTATATCGACTGAAAAAGTTTCTAGTTCAAATCTTGGTGAAATCAATATTTTTTAGCATTATGTCTAACTACACGCTCAGTGTATACGCCATGTACTAATTACACTAATGAGTTAGTGATTATGAAGATTGAATTTATAATAAGTTTACTCATATTTTTGCATAAAGGGATAAAACCACTCTCAATACACCCGACTAGGATCAAACCCCGATCCCCCAGTCTTTGGCAGTCTAGTCTATTGATGGAATAACACCTTATTCCATGCGGCCATAGAAGTGGATTAAATTTATTATTAAATCTTCTCGTCAAATAGGGTGGGTTAAGATCTATTCAGAGCTCACTATAAGTGAACCTACCGATTTAAAGATCCTTAAATGTGTGACGCATCTCTACAAACAATAATATTTGTGAATATGTTTGTATAGTAGTAGTTTCAAATGTACACTTCCCTATTTTAGACAGGCATAGATACTATACCATAGTGATATAATTATGTTTTATAAGAGATTCAAATAAATCTACTAGAGTAAAATATTATCAACATCATGTAATATATGAACGTTCTATAATATGTGAAAGTCTACTAGAGAGAATTACGGAGTATTCCGCAATATATTAACATTATAGAATGGATGTAAATGTATTTGATAGAGTGAAATATACGCAATCATCTTTAATTCATTAACATTCTATAATAGATGTAAATATATTTAATAAAATTAAATATACACAATCGTCTTTAATATATTAACATTCTATAATCGATGTAAATACATCCAATAGGGTAAAATATATACAATCATCTTTAATAAATTATAATTCTAAAATTGATGCAAATATATTTAATAGAATGATATATACAAAGTAATCTTTAAAACATTAATAATATATAATCAATATAAATGTAATTAATACAGTGAAATATACACAATCATCTTTAATACATTAACATTCCACAATCGATGTAAATATATTTAATAGAGTGAAATGTACACTGTCATTTTTATACATTAACATTCTATAATCGATGTACGAGTATAAATATTTATTAAAGTTGAATAAACAGTCATTTGCAATACAACATCATTCCATGATAGATATTAGTAAATATTATATTGTAAAATGTGCCTAGTAATATATTCGTTAAATAATTAGATATTCTCCTGGAGTAATATAGAATGTGTGCATTGTTCCTCTAGATACTGTGCAATTAGGGTGGGTGATTAGACTGTTAAATCGTGGGGACCAAGTAAACCAACCGAGCAAATGAAACTAGCCTTGAGTAATTGTATGAAGAAGTTTGAGTAATCGCCTTGAGTGAGTGTGTTAGTTCGTCTTATTGGCTGCAAAGTAGCGACCCAACCACCTGAATTACTCATAAGTTGGACCCTCTTCCAACCCGCTCCTCCCCCCCAACATACCTCCGGGGAGTCTGCCACCCTCGGTAGGGCCTAACACGAGTTTACGGAGTCATGCCCTGGCCCCCCACAAACACTTAATTAAGTTAGGCACCATCAACTTTGACTTAACTCATTGGTTAGTCGACCATGTGGGAGGGTGAGGGTTGAATCATCTAGGGGTATAGCTCAACCCTCGTAGCTTAAGTTGGGGTGAAAAGTAACGGGAGTTAAATTTTTTTTTTTTAATTTTCATTAAAACAACCTTTTGTTACCAAAACAATAATGCTTAAGTATACATATTTATTTTAATTGTATATATTAGCACCACGTCTTACTACCCGTTCGAGTTATACACATAAGTATGTATTAATTACGCTAAAGGTTTAAGGTATTAGGAATGTTATATTTAGGGGAAGTGTACCCGCATTTGCATGGTAGTAGAGTGAAAAACTATTTTGGATGCCCCCTCCTCAGTACACCCGACTGAGATTCGAATCTCATGCTCCCCTTCATCGGCAGTCTATTCTACCACGAAAGTAGTGCGTTAGACCATGTGGCAACCTAGCCGGGACAAAAGTTTCCCAATACGTACAATTAGAAATGAACATTTTCCGGGAAATTTTGAATTGGAAAATTTTCCGCAGTGGTGGCTTGAGGTGGAGGGTTTAAATTGTGGAGGTGGCACCTAGAGCCTATTGTACTTAAAAAATAGTGTGTTAAGAGACGAGTGGGTGATACGGAGGAGGAAGGGATAACGCGAGTGGGGGAGGGGTAGATAGGAAACACGGGGGATAGTGGGAGGGACAAATATTGGGTCAACCTTAAGACTATTTTAGTTAACTTATTGATGATAAAAAAAAATTGAAGTGTGATTTATGAACATAACGGGTCTACAAAGGCTCACATTCATTTGTTTATTTACTACTTATGTTTTTAGCACCACGTCTTACTACCCGTTCGGGATATACGTTTATGTACTAATCACGCTAATGTGTTAGGGATAGGTAAAGTGGAATTTACAGAAACTTCACCCGCATTTGTGTGGAGATTGAGTGGTAAACCATTTAGGGAAAACTTTCCTCAGTGCACCCAAATCGAACCTTGATCCCCCTATCATCGACAGTCTAGTCTATTGTGAGAGTATCGCGTTGGAACTTGCGACCACCGAAGCAGGTGTTTCTTACTACTACTACTACTGCTGCTACTACTACTACTACTACTACTACTACAACTATTATTATTACTACTATTACTATTATTATTATCACTGTTATTATTATACATTCAATCAGTTGTAATTAATATACAGAAATTATAACTGTAAATTTTCCTTTTTGTAAAATTTTCAAGAAAAAATATAGGAAAATTTTTCCGTCTCATATCTTTATGTACAATGTGGCAAAGAGTGCAACAAAACCTTTTTAATGTAACACAATCGCGCGATTCATAAACCAATTAAAAAATAAAATACAAATTAAAATGTGAGCTCTTTTCACAAATTGCAAATATCTTATTTATTTATTTTATTGGTTAATCTGTCAAATTGTTTATCAATTTATTGTGAAAATTTAGGACAGTAAGTTTAATTTTATATTAATCTGTGAATAACATTCGACCTTTTAAGGTGATTGGAGGAAACATATTAATCGAGTATGGTTTTTTTCAATATCAATTTTTAAATTTACTTAAGCTAGAGTAGTGATAATTAATTGCTACTAAACATTCAAATGTACAGTCCATTTTTAATAGGAAATGAATATTAATAATACCTAGCACCGTGGCTTACTACCCGTTCGGTTTATACACTTAAATACTAATTACACTAATGGGTTAGGAAATGGGAAGGATGAATGAGGAAATGAACCCTCATTTGTGTGGAGGTAGAGGGGAAAACAATTTAGGAAACCCCCAATTCACCCGAGTGAGATTCGAATCCTCGCTTTCCCCCTCCTCGGCAGCCTGGCTCAACATGAAACTAGAGCTTTAGTTAACTACGCCACAGAGCCGGGTAGTAGGAAATAAATACGTTGTCTGACAATTAAAAGATCTACTAAATTGACTTTCACTAATTCATACATCGATTTAAGTAATCTACAAATGTTCCTTCCTTTTTATATACTCTATATTACCAAAACCTATAAAATGACATTAATAATAATAAAATAGTAAAATGTTGTCAATTTTCTCTCCAAAAAAGTTTGTATGTTCAGAAATAAATTGTACCTACTGTAGGAATTTAAAATATTATGTTTGATAAATATTTAGATTTTTTTATAAAAATCATTGCCATTTTAATGATTAACAACCTCCTTGACTACTTTGCCAGAAGTAAGATAATTTTTTAAACATAGACCCGATTCAGAAACTTTGGGATGATCATCTATTACTTCTTTGCAACCCATTATTCCTGCGGATTTTGTCAAAAAAAAGGCAGACAATGCTGTCGGTTTGTGGGTGACCACCAGAGAAGCCTCTACAAAAATGGCTTCCCCCTAGCCCATAGCCCCTCCTCCCTTAATACACCCAGCCTGAACTTTTTTTTTCTTTTACAAAATGAACAAACAAAAGTGAACTTGGTTGGTTTTGAAAGTGGAGAGAGAGACTCCTAGATTACACCAGGGGGAGATGATTTACAGAGGGTTTGCAAGAGTACCATGAATTATGTCTTTACTTCACTTTACAAATTTACTGCTGGGGTTGTAAACTGGGAAGTTTGCATCCAACTGTTGGAGAATATAACTCCTATGATCGAACGTCTTTCCCACCCTCACCCCCTATATACCCCCTTTCCAACCATTTTTCTTACCCAAAATGATGTTTTGATAATGCGCTAGAAATATGAAGTTAAGTCTATGGAGCCAAAAATCACAGCGCAGGCCATAATTTTATTCGAATACAGATATATGCGTAATTTATTTATTCATTAAGATAAAAATATGTTATATCACAAAATTATTAATAAATATAAATTACCGAATAAATATGAGGTTGTGTATACATATATAAAACCTTTGAAATGTTCTTTTGGAAAAGAATTTAGAAGTCTTGGTGGACATACAGAGTGACAAATGAAGTCTTATGAAGAATGGGTGAGAAAAGAACCATTTTTGATGTGATTCTTCGGTACAAGGCAAAATAGATCGCACGAATCCTTAAGATGAACTGTCTTCTGCATGACGTAATTGAAGGAAAGTTTGAGGTAAGGAAGAGGAGGATTAAAATATTGTATGACTTTAAGAAAAGAAGAAAATTCTGGGTAATCAAGGAGGATGCAGAATACAGGGAAAATTGTCGGTCTAAGTTCATTGATAAATGAAATGGAGCTGTCATAAGATATAAACCAATAATAATAATAAGGATTTAGGTGTGTTTGGAATATTTAGATTTTCATCAAAGGTAAAAGCAGGGCCGGTTAGGGGAGGGGGTGGGGACTAGGTACTTAAGAGGCCCTGGACTAGAGCCTCTCTCTAAGTAGAGAAAAATATTTAAAGAAATTTTAAAAAAGAAATATCTATTAACTATTGGACACTAGGAAAGAAAACCTTTTTAAGTTTAGAAATGGATCTGGTGGAAATAGAACCAAATAATTAAAAATATTCGGTTTTAAAGGATTGCTTTATATGGGTGTGAATAATTTGAGAAGGTGGATTTGACTCTTTAATAGTGCAATGTCACAGCATGAAGGGTGGAATGAGAGCTAAGACCGCCACCGCACTGTCGGAATTTTTGGCCTCCCATCTTTTCTTCTATACCTGCCGATTTGGTGCTTAAGCCCACAGTGACAGTGCTTCATGGTATCTCAAGCAGTAGGACCAACATAATAAATCAGTAATTTAGTAAAGTAGATCATGAGATCAATGCAGGAGTGCGTGGACTAGTTTTAAAAACCTAGATACATCCCAAATAATTAATGTTCTGTTTTTATCTGCCATGTAACTATTTAACTGTCTTAGGATCTTACAATGTGGTTTTGATTAATATTAAGGCTATAGTAATTAATCACACGTATTATTTCTATTTTGTAACTGTAGTTTAATAATGAAGCATAGTTTTAAAGTGAGGCTAGTAAAAGGAGAAAAGTCAAGGAATTTCAGAAACAAAATGCTCTGTTATCAAAATTGTCTGATTGTTTTGCTGAGATCTAGCTTTTACTGACAATAAATATATTGATGGTACCAAGTTTTCTTTGAAAGACAGCAACTAAAATAAAATTCTAAGATTGAGCCTAAAAATGTACTAAAGACCAAATTCAGGTGACATTTCTTAATTCAGAAATATGTTTCCAATTTTTTTTTCAATTATGATAAGGAATTTGTTCTGGAGAACATTGATTTCCAGAATTTAAAAGAAACCTTTAACTTACGAACTACGATACTTCAGAAGAGGTTGGATTGTTTATCTTTAATGAGCATGTAATGTGGACCAAATTAACTTTTCTTAAGTAATCAATGAATTCTCTTCTATGAAAGAAAAGGAAAAAACTATGATATATTGACACACTTCTCTAAGGTCATTAGTTTGCAAGATGATATTCACAAATAATTATAATTTTTCGAGGATGGGATGTATCTTACCCAAGTTAAAGAGCCTGGAAACTTAAAATATTGTTTGGATGCTCCAGCCCTAGGCAAGAGAGATGACTGAGCTTTGTGAAATGTGATCTCTAAGATGGGCTAGGAGGGGGGTTAAAACTAATCAAAATTCACTGAGGTATATTTTGAACCAATGAAAATGAAACCTTGAAATTTAAGTTGATTGTTCCTTTATAAAATTGTGTTAAACCTTTTGAGTTATTTTTGTTGTTTTTTTCATCCCCTATGAGGGTGTTGAGTGGCAGAAAGGTGTGGAACTTGACGACTCACTCCTCACAGTATATCCCCAGTCCCTGGGCCTGGTAACCTGAAATTTTTCTTGGTAAAAAATGTAGCGGGACTGCCTCATTTAGCCATAAAAATCTAAAATTGGGATATATCAAATAAAGTTAGAAAAAAACGTTTTATATAAAATAGAAAAATACAATTTTGCAGATAGGTAGAGTATAAACTCCAAATAACCAAATAAATCTTAAAATTTGAAATAACTTTGAGTGAAATAGTGTGGTAGAGTTTAAAATTTCAAAAGCTAATAGTAAATAACTACTTCCCAGTGTGATAGAAAGCTGAAATTCAACAGGCAGGTAAAAAAATCATGGGGTGTGGGAGTACTAACCAAAAATAAACTTTTAGGTGTGGCAGAAAATTTAAATTTCGTAGGCAATTAGGACAAATCTGGATAAACATATTCCTATAAAAAGTCAAAATTTCCCAGTATGATTTGTTTAAATTGGGGGGAGAAGCTTCATTTTCCAAAAACAAATTTAAAAAATATTTTCTGTCAGAAAACTGAAATTCACCTAGAAGGTATACAGACCATTCTAAATAACCATAAAAGACGGAAAATTTTAAAAGTAAAAAATATTAAGGGGGGGGGGGCATGATAAGTAAAACAAATAAAAACCTTTTAGGGGGGCAGAAAATTGAAATTGATTGGGAATGTAGAGTAATTGCTCATATTACAAAATAAGTGTTAAATATTTACTATTCAGAAAGGAGTCTGATTGGTTGAGGGGTTTTGAAATTCCTAAAACTGAACTAATAAACTTATTTTCAGTTTGGTAGAAGATTAAAATTTATCAGGTGGGTATAGGAACCACCCAAAACATACTTTAGGGTCTGATCCTAAAATTTCAAAATAAATAAGCAGTAGGCCTAAATAGGTAAGAAGGGTTCCCTCAAGATTCTTAAAACTAAAATAAAAATAAACATTTTGACGTCTGAACATATAGAATTTCAAAACTGAGGCTTGGGAGATGGATGAATTCAAAATTAATACAACTAATATAGAAGGATACTTTTTGGTATGGCTTAAGATTAATATTTAACAAGTACGTAAATAAGTTATATAAGATAATCAAATAAATATTAAAATTTCAAAATTGGAAAAGAGGAACTAAAAAAGGGGCCGGGAAAAGGGAGGAAGTAGTTTCAAATATCTCCAAAATTAATATAAAATCATCTTTACGGCATGAAAGACAATTTAAATTTTCTGAGGGAGTGAAGGAACCACCCCACCATATCCATAAAAGCTAAAAAATTTGAGTTTAAAAATAATTAGGGAAAATTTTAATGGAAATACAAACTTATCGATATAATAGAACATTTGTATTTTGTAAAGACTGACAAAAACAATTTAAACGAGTACAAAAAGAAAAAGGTTATTTTAAAGTTCATCCATATCATAATCAGTCCATCAATAACAAAGCTATAAATTGAAGAATAAATTGGCGTCTACCTAGCAGCGACATAAAAATTAAAATTAACACATTCAGGCGACATAGCTCGGTGAACCTAGATGCTCTTTGGAAAACCGTTATGTTTATTATTCAATATATTTATGCAAGAGAGTATATTATTAATTTATTCTCTTTGGTGAACTGTGATACTATTTTTTCCAACATATTTCTGTAAAATTATCAATTCATTTAGCTTATTTTACTTTAGGACTTAGGCAAAGATTGCATTTGTTTGTTCACACAGTTTGTGGACAAGTTAATGGTTTGTTTCAAAGATTATATTTTATTTATTAAATACCATGATAGTCTGTGATTGCCATAGCTAGTTCAGGATTGTATAGTGAGTGACTATCAAAAAGTGGGTAAATGAATGTTGAACGTTTTAATTAGAAATATTTTTGGTGCTGCTTAATCATGCGAAAAACAGTCAAACTGCTGGTAATATATCAAATTAATGTTGGACGGATCGTAATAGTACCTTATACGAATAATTAATAGCTATATTTCAATTATTTTCTCATGTGAAGCTTCAGCGTCGTTGACTCTCGACTCTACCGGAATAGACAAAGAATTTGTGTTCTCTTCTAGAAAACTCTTGAATTTTAATTAAAAACGCCCCAAAGCTTGTTTGACGGCGCGAATAATTGTTCTCTGAGGAAACCAAGTCATTTCTTTCTCGGCCTTCTATTGGAGTGTCACCTACAAACGCACTGCCATGCGCTCACCAGTTTCAATTACTACCTCTTTTTTTAATATTCATCTTATTGTATGGAAATTGTTTGAAGAGGAGGTATATAAGGTAGCGCGGTTTTCAGCACAGACTGCGAGACATAAAAATAATTGTGAGAAAAATGTGTTTTATTGTTTCTTATTTGAAACGATGTTTTAATATTGTGTTTATTATATTACAAACAAAGTGAAACCTATTATTTTCTACAGTTTTATATATATAATGATCATATATATATATATATATATGTGTGTGTGTGTG
>CABFOV010001144.1:85995-107448 GCA_902141375.1 Timema poppense
GTTCAAACCCAGTCAAGGTCGACAGATTTTTACCGAAAGCTCAAAATTCATAGCACAACTTCCTTTGGATGGGAGGTAAATCCGTCGATTCCATGTCGATTGTGGCTTGCAAAATTTCCCTGGATAGTATATAATATATTTTCCAACAAAATATTTAAACTGTTTATCGTGCTCTCTCTCTCTCTCTCTGAAACTTTGTGTGGAAAGTAAGCGTGGTCTTCGCCTGGATTTAAATGCCCTCTTTTTCCCCTTTGGTGCGGTCCTACCCAGCCAAATTTTTGAAAATTCGATTTCTCTAAAAGCTATTTGGAATTTGATACAAATTCATTTTTCAGTTTAATATTCTTAAATATCAGAGGGTACTGGAGTAAATCTATAGAAGGGCCAATATCTATCCCAGGAAAGGGGGTGAGTTTATTCCAGTCGGGAGGAGTATGGGGACAAAATATTTCCAGGGGGATAGTGACCTTACTGCACCACCCCTCCTTGACGTAACTGTACATTGAAATGTTAAGCACAAGATAAAATAAGACTAGCATAATAGACTCCGTGAATCTTACAAACCCTTCCAAATGAAGTTCAAGACTGAACCAAAACAATGATATATTTGGGACAAATAAGTAAGTTCCTATAGAGGAAATCCCAGCTTGTGGGCTGAGCATACACTATTACTAAGTAGGGATAGGTATTTTATTGTTTATAATTTATATTTTATTTATTTGTTTTATTTCATGCTAGTTGAAGTACCTGATGCTAGCAGAGATAAATGTTTTTATTATAGGGATTGTACGTAGAAGGTAACTTTAAATTTGAAAATTCCTTCTTTGAGGATGTTCGAGCACAAGGAATACTAATTTATAAAAAATTTCATACCTCTGCATGTAATGCTCATGACAGATAAACTTTTCATTTTATTAATATTGTTTTTCTACCAACCCAATTTTTAATAAATTAACAAAATATAGTCCTAACTTTAAAATCCCTGCTTCTAGGTGTACATGTTGATTCACTACTAAGTTTTAAAATTTCATACCTCTGCATATGGTAGATATAGCCAATGCTCATGACAGACAAACAAACTCTTGATTTTATTAATATAAAATATATATAGAAGATAATTTAAAAATATATTAATCGAGAGTAACATTGGACTATAGGACCCCTTGTCCCAAAAATTAATAGCTGATTTGGGCCATGGTCACTGGCCAGGAGGACTAAAACCGATTATAGATCTGCAAATATATATTAATTTAACCCAGACACTCTTTTTGCCTTATATTAGACTAGGTTAGAGTACATTAGCTTAGCATTTAGCTATGTATTGCTATCCATTACTCGTTTGGTTTTTTTGCTCGGTTTGAGAAAACATTTACATCCATCCTAAATGGAGCACCACAACAGCCAGGACCTAGTTACAGAATCCCCATGGCTTCTTTGGCGCTGACTGACAGCTCACAGCTGACAGCTAAAAGCTTTGAAAAGCTACCAGACCAAATTATGTATCCGTACGCCGAACCATATGATCTACAAAAACACGTGTTTAGCAGCTGTCACTTCTGACAGTCACTATATAGGTATAATACCTAAATGTTGATTGTCATAAGTCAGCTGTGAGCTGTCAGTCAACACCAAAGAAGCCATGGGGCTTGTATAGTAAGCCAGTACACCTTGCTTACAATTCTCAAGAAGGCACTCATGGCTCGACTGTAAAGTGGGATTAACGATACCCTTTTAATAAATATAAGTTAAGACTTAAGAGATTATTATTTTGAAATTATGAATATATGAGTTCAGATTAAAGAAGTTTTAAGAAAATAATTACTAATGATAAAATTTCATTATAACATAAAAAAAACTAATTATTATTTATACTCTAGGAAAAACAATTTATTTAACCAAAGTTATCATAATATTTAAAATATTCAATTGACTCAATAACTATACATTTACATAAGTAGAATGGTCAAATAATATAATCATTCTAACCATATTAAAATTTTAGTACAATATTAGTTAAATACAATAGTGAAAAAATAAAAAAGTGTAAAACTTAGTTAACACCATTAGTCAAACGTTTTGTTTCATTTCATTTTTTCACTCTTGTATTTAACTAGTATTGTACTCAAATTTTAATATGGTATGAATGATTATATTATTTGACAATTTTATTCATGTAAATGTCTAGTTATTAAGTCAATGGCATATTTTAAATGTTATGAAAACTTTGGTTAAATAAATGGTTTTTTCAAAAGCATAAATAATAATTAGTGTATTTATGTTATAATAAAATTTTATCATCATAAATTTTGTTTTAAGTTCTTTAATTATACTCAGATATTATTATTGTAAAATTATAAAGATATATTATTATTTTGAAATTATAAAGATATAAATCTTAACATATATTTCTTGATTTACTCCTTACTAAAGATTTATTTATAATGTTTTCTAAAATGTTAATACCATCTTAAACTCAGGTCATAGCAGATATAAGTTACTTGGCCCAACTGTAATACGCTCTAGATTTGTTAATCTGGATCTTGGAATTCCCGGTTCCATTACAATCGTACCAATAATCTCCCCCTCGCAGCTTACCTGATATATATATATATATATATATATATATATATGAGAGAGAGTGTGAGAGAGAGTGTGAGAGAGAGTGAGCGTGTGAGAGAGAGTGAGAGAGAGAGCTTCGAGTCATCTTTATACTTGAGTGATGGAAGGATTGGTTTTTACTCTTGGGATTGGGAATGTTTGGAGTTTATGAATCAACATTATTGCAGGTGATTTATACCCGTGCTTTGTCTCATAGAGTAAATAGGTTTTTTTTAAATAAGTATGTGGCAGGCCGGTTTTAAAAAAAAAAAATATATAGATTGGAGGATACTTTATTCATTTCCCCTCCTGGGCCAACAATGGCGCCAGTATTTTTCTCTGACTTAAAAAGAATCCATATCGGCTAATCCGAGGCTTCTGACAAATATAAAGGTTTAATGGGTTGTCTGGATAGGGGAAAGACTTACTTTATGATATAAAAATGGTGAGTCTTGTTTGTACAACTCGTTCATTTATTATCTGTACAAATGGTCTGCATGAGTGCCAAAGTCAAGTGTGGGCCCTGCTATTCACTGCCATTTCGTACCGAGTACTTAAAATAAAAACTTGACAAGCATTCCCACTCGACTAAATACTCCAAAAGAACAGGATTAAAATATTAACATGCGAACTAGCTTTCTATCCACGTTTTTTTGAAAAAGAAATACAAATAAAAATAAGAAATCATTCACGTAAATAAATATGAAAGGATATTTTGCAAGAGTTCATCGGAATAAAATATCTCGAGAGAAACAAAGATAAAGTGATGTGTGATTGGGCGATGTGTAAACACGGCTGCCAATTAGGAAACAAAGGTTCGGGTGGGTATGTGAAGGGTATCGGGAGGGAGGAGGGATATAGAGTGGGGAGGGTAATTGGGGTGGGTAATCCACGAGGACGCGCCGAGTCGCAGACTGGCAGGACGCCAGCCTCAGTCTGTCGAGATTATGACGTCATAAATACAGTAGCGCCCGGGTCTCGACGTTTCGATACTACGGTTGTTTTAGAAACCAGACGAGCGATCGTCCTTTCGTGTACATCGTGCGGTTGAGACTGCTTGGAGAAACTTTGTTACGCCCAACTTCTTTAGCGTGAGAAACTGAAAGGTTGGGGTCCCAAACTTGTGTCTTGTTTATTGTGTTTTGTGTGGCTTCCTACCCTTTCGGGTTGACCTCTATTTGAAAATAGTCCCACTCATCTACTAAGTTGGTAGCGCGCCTGTCCACTGAGTTAAAAGGTTGCAGGTTCTGGGTCCCTTTCTATGACAGTGATTGGTTAAATTGAGGTTGATCACTGCACAGTAAGGAATAAAGAGAATTATTGTTGTGTTTCTTCTAGGCTTTTAGTTATTAACCATTTAGAATAATTCTTGATGTAGAGTAGGAAGTGAAAAATATTTTTTTAATATTAATTAAATAGTGTAGTTATATAAACAAAATATAAGTAAATATGTTTTATAAAATTATTAAAATAATTGATACAAGGTTCAGAAAACCAGTCGAGTAAAAATTGTATAAGTATAATTAAATCTTAAGGTTAAAGCTTGATAAAATATCAATGGCATGCAACTTGGTATAGAGAATAAGACATAAATTTAAAAAAATATATAAATACGATACAGCTAATTATGATAAACGTAAAGGTTGAACTTGTTTGAGTTAATCATGAACAAATAAAAAGTAAAGGTAATAAAAATAATATGAATAAAACTGTTCAAATTTATTGAAATAGTGATAAAAATAAATTGATTAATATGTATTGAATAGTTATTTAAATCGTATGTCTTGGTTTAATACGTGCTCCTTGGTATAAATATGGTAAATAGTCATGTTTCGGGGACAATCACCACCATCAGGAATTATATTTATGTGAAAAACATAAGTGCACTTCGCTATATAAGTGAACCAAATCAGTGGTTTCCACCAAAAGATCTATATTTACCACTTTCTGACTAAAAGGGACGATTTTAACACTAAGATATAAGATTTTAAATTTTATATGGGTGTATAATTAACTTTAATCAATTCAACTCACTCTTTTATCATTATTAGCTGTATCATATTTCTATTTTTTTAATAATTCTTTATTATTTATATCGAGTTGCAATACATTGATATTGGTTCATTTTCTTACCTTCCACTTTAATTATATTTCTATAACCCTTCCTTCACCTCTTACAAGACATCTTGTAAATGTGTGGAATGCCAGGTCTCCACCGTGGTTCGGATTCCACGTTAAACTGTAGGTCCTTCATTTCATCTCACAATCATCCTACCATTAACACATTAGCGTAAGTGCGTACAACCCGAACGGGTAGTAAGACGTGGTGCTAATAATAATAATTATTATTATATTTATATAATTTTTACTTGGCTGTTTTTCTGAACCTTGTACTAAATATTTTAATCATTTCACTAGTAAATAATAAAATATATTTTGTCTACATAACCACATTATTTAAATATTATTTTCTTGAATACATTAGGTTAATAAGTCGTGTGTCGTAAATATGTCGTCTCAGAATGTGCATGTTATATACCACTGATAAAAAAATTTAAGGAGACAAAATGGCGTGAAGTGTCTTGGCTATGGTCGATAATCTTAAAATTTTAAAATCCAAGGTTCTAAATTGCATTTTTTGAAACCTATTTCTATGTAATAAGTTGCACCAAGAAAATTGACTTGGTGGTCCAGAACACTGGGTTAGTAGTAGTCTTGCCCTTAGTTAAAAGTTTTTTTTTGTTGTTGTTTTTTGTGCAAATCTAAAGCTGAAAACCTTTAATTGTCGAGGTATCAGCATTTTTTTTAATGGTATAGGGAACCCTGTATTATTAATGTCCAAACATTCAGTAAGATATATATATATACAAAAATGTACAGCCTTATTATTGAAACGTTGAAAACATTAATATAATAATTTTCAAAGTAAACTAAAAATAGAAAAATCAGTTCAGTCAAACTCTAGAAAATTCTGTTGAAAGAAATTGTATTTTTATAATGGTGTTGTTTCCCCATTAAAACGTTTTTAAAATTACTGAGCACATACTCTGGGTATCTTTCATTAGAAAACAAATTTAAAATATATCTCTTTCATTTCCGAAAATCCCTGTCTAAAATGATCGGATGACGTTTGAGTTTATAGATAATGGAAATAGCTGATGTAATGAATATAGATGATATCTACAGTAGGAGATAATGTGACAGCTTGGAGAAGTTACCACGTACCCATTCCCCAATTCATATGATCTGCAACACATTTTGAGTTGTTACTTTTGGCAGTCGAAACTTTCACAATAACAATTTGTTTTTAATTATTTCTATTCTTTTAACCGTTTTTACATTTTTGAAACACAAACTAATCAAAGAATCAGCTTGTATGTTTCTTTTTTTGTGGAAGCGGCTTCTATGATCCACTCAAAAATTATTTTCATAAATTAAGATTGCGAACCAACTGAAACAAGTTTGGTTGATTACGTCTTCAGTTTTATTTCATGCTCCATTTATCATATAAAGTTTTTTTGACATATTTTGTATGGCTTTCCCTATCAGTTATGTAAAACCCTTACTTATTTTGATGGCCAGTTATAGCAAGAAAAATTTGTGAATACAATATTATTTAATTCATTATTTCATGTAGGCCTACTATAAACTATTTTTGCCACAACCAGAAATCTAATAATTATATTGGTATATTTTGTTTTTTCAATAATTTAGTAAAAAGCCATTTATACAGTAATCCCTAGGGAAATATTAATATACTCGTTTGATAACACTTTTTATTTTATGTACTAGACCCTCCCCCCCCTCACCCCCCCTCCCCCATTATTATTTTCAACACACATATTGAAGAATCATCATAGACTCTACCATAAAATATTAGTGACTATCGACATTTTTATGAGGAATAAATTAATTTTTCAAAATAAAATATAGCTTATGCTACTCGCTGATAATGTAGCTTTATATTGGTGAAAGAATTTTTTAAATCGATCCAGTAGTTTTTGAGTTTATCCATTACAAACAAAAAATCAAATCTTTCCTCTTTATAATATTAGTATAGATTATAACTAAGAAATAATTATTATTTCATAAGGGGTTGACATTATTGAGTTTCATCCGATGTTTGAAACAAAGAACCTTCTTCAAGCTGTAACCAGCACTCTTACGGTAATTACCCTATACGTCGACCTATATGTGAGTATGTATCCCCTGCATAGCTTTGGGACTAAAATGCCTCAATATATGAGTTAAGAATGACCCTTATCACAGGACGAATCCTGAATAGCTAAGTGGTTGATCATTGGCGCTCTAATCTAAGGATACCAGGTTTGAATCCCGTGTATATGTGTCATTTTAAAATCTACGAATATGTTATTTGATGCGGCTACATCCACACCCTAAAAATTATTTTGATCCGACAATATTTGATAGTTGTGTACAGTCAATTTTAAAAGCGAATGTTTTCTTCCATAAATGATGAATCTCGACCAAACTTATAGATCCGGTTGGAAGAAATTTCAAATGACAAATTAACTATTTCGGTCATAATTAGCGACTGTTAAAGTAACACTTATCGTTTAGCCACACTGATAAAAGTTTCACAACTTTGATTGGGGTGCATTCGCTTGGAGGGTGTGGGTAGGAAAATGGGAAAGGGGAGGGAGGCCTTATTATGACAGAAATCGCACCCAGTTCACCCTCATCAGTTTCGAAACCTGGCCTCAAGAAACCGATTCAGAAATGCAAAACGGTCACCCCAGCCCAGCATGTGATGCCAGTCTGGTCTTTTTGATGATTGCTCAGGACTAGAGTAGCTCGCTATGGCTCCCAAAGTATAGCATGTACCCATTTGGTAAAAATCAAAAAGAAATTGTCCCCTCTCCCTTTTATCCCCCATCCTATTTTCAATTATAAAATAATAGCTATTCACACCTAAATAAATGGCTACAATAGAAACTAACACATTAAGTAAATTCATTTGTAAGAAGCAATTATTTTTGCGTTGTCTTTATTCATTTAAATTTGGTTGAGTAAATATATGCATATTAAATAAGTTTTTGTTTCATTTATTTGTGGTATTTAAGGTGTACTTTCTGAAACGACTAAATATATCAGAAAACGACTTATAAACTTAGATCTAGAACAGACACAACATCGAGCCCGTGGCTGTTAACTCATCACCAGTGCCCCTGGCTACTTATATAAGTGTATCGGGTTCGATTACCAGCAGTACCATAGGTATTTTTCTCGAAAGGTAACTGCTCTTTTGGTCACCAAGGTCTGGTTAATAAGTCTTTAAGTTATGTTTAAGACTTCCAATGGCTCCCTTTTCGTAATCAATATCGTCATGTCATATCATTGCGGGTATTGCATGCAGACAACCTCCTAGACATATCCTGGGGCAACGTTATATTCCCACAGCGGCTAAAATTCTGCACATACCGAGATAAAACCAGATACTGCATATCTCACTATTGAAACTCCATACGCTATAAGAAAAACTGAATACATTATTACATTTTATTCTAATTACATAGGCACAGACCTGAAGTACATACAACCAACATCCATTATATCATTTACTAGCAATCCCGCACGGCGTTGCCCGTGATCCACTGTGGTATTGTGTTAGAAATAGCCTAATTAAAAAGCTAGTTAAAAATCCTGCTTTGAGGTGCATTCGGACCTCCTCACGTACACCTATGTTAAAAATTTCATTTCTCTATGTGTCGTAGATTTGGCTGGGAATTGCACACAAACAAACAGACAGACAGACAAACACTTCCTTTTCTACACTAATATTATAAAGAGGATTTTTTTTTGTTTTTTTTAATGAGGAATAAATTAAATTTTCAAAATAAAACATAGCCTATGTTACTCGCTGATAGTGTAGCTTTATATTGGTGAAAGAATAATATTGACTAAATAGGTCCCTGTAATAATGTAATGGATTAAAACAATCAGCTCTAAACATCAACCTAAATGCATAAAATTGCATGCACGTCACAGTTTTGTTTGTCGCTGTATCTTGCTGTGGAATAGTTAAATAATAACCGTCTTCTCCTTTAACGAACATTAAGGGATACTGTAGTGGATCATACGATCGGTGTAACTCAGAGACCCTTTTCAATTGGCCGTCTCTTCCGTGCAACACTATATCTCTGGGGCCTTTTTCTTCGTCAACCAAGAGAACGGCTACCTCGTTTACAGCTGGAGCATTGTATCTACCCGGGTGTGCTGTCTGCGGCGGGCGGTCAGAATGGATTATTAACTTTAAATTATCCGAAGTGGTACGTTCTAAATTTTGTTTAAAACTTTGTATATATACATTGTGGCTATTCAGTGTGGTCTGTAGTTCGTTAATTAAATCGATTTTTAGCGTTGGAGCTATGTTTGACCTCAACGATAGCTGATCTGCGTCTGAAATGAAATATATCTGCAAGTATTGTGGATTTTGGCCTTGTGGTGGTAAAAGGCTACCAATAAGATGATAAACCTGTCCCTCTACTTTAAAAGTTGGCATAAAATTTCCTTCTCTTATTTCTTTGGCACCAAACGAAGTCATTTGAAAAAGGCTATTGTACTTACGGATGTTGGTTAAAAAATGTCTAGATAGCGAATGATTATTTGTCAAAAGATTTTTCATTGGCTGTGGCGGTTCTTTAATATTGGGGAGACTAACTTTTCCAGAAGCACAGCACATGCCATTAGCTTCATCGGCCCATTTTTTGGCAGAACACTTAGGGCAGATCTTTGTCATGTCGCCGATTTGGACGGAAGACTGTTGAGCATAATCAATCTGTGGATCGTATCTAAAAGCCGATCTATTACTATGAGCCAAAACTTGATTGCGAGCTCTAGCTCTGGACGTCTGTTGTCGCTCTCTCTGATCTTGAAGGCGTTGGGAACGCTCAGAGCTTGATTCCCTATGGCGAGCTTGTATATTTCTTGCATTTTGCTCTTCAAGCCGCTGAAAACGCTCAGTACTCGACTCTCGCGCGTGCACTTGAGAGGTTCTTAAATTTTGTTCAGTAAGCCGCTGCGAACGCTCAAGACTGTACTCTCGCGCGCGGACTTGAGAAGTTCGTAAATTTTGCTCAGCAAGCCGCTGTGAACGCTCAAGACTGGACTCTCGCGCGTGGACTTGAGAGGTTCTCAAATTTTGTTCAGCTAGGCGCTGTGAACGCTCAAGACTGGACTCTCGCGCGCGTATTTGAGTGGTTCTCATATTTTGTTCAGCGAGACGTTGTGAACGCTCGATACTCGACTCACTGGCACGCGATTGCGACGCATATTCTCTCTGACTTGATAGACGATTTTTAGTTTCTGACGAAGATTCTCCATTTCGACGTATTTTTGATGCCCTAACCTGGGAACTATTTCTAGAAAGTTGAGATCTTGATCTTTTGGGCATTTTAAAATGACCAAATAATGCCTTTACACTAAATCATTAGCTTAACGTTTGTTAGCTACCTACAAATACAACCTACAACTATAACCTATTTAAAAAAAATAATTGAAAATTAAAAACAAAATTATTTAAATCACTTATTTACTTATTAACTAAATGTACAACATAAACAAATGAGTCTAGTCTGAAAATAACTTTTTGTATGGGTTTAGTAATTTAAAAAATTTATTTACTTATTATTTAAATCACTTATTTACTTATTAACTAAATGTACAACATAAACAAATGAGTCAAGTCTGAAAATAACTTTTTGTATGGGTTTAGTAATTTAAAAAACAAATTATTATCAATCGACAAAACATTATCAACATTATAATTCCGAGCACGACCGCTAGCTAGCCGAGCGGAGTTTTTTCTATTATTTAAACTCGTGATATCTTTTGAATGGAATATCCAAATCGAATCATTTAAAAGGTGATATGAAGGTATTGAAGTAGTCTTAAATAATGTTCTATTTATTTTGATAACGATCAATACCTAGGTACGAATAAAGAGCCTTTTCTAGCGGTGGTATTTTAATAATTTTTTTTAAATAAAAGGACGCTTATTGTGACGTAACTATAAAAGATAGAGACATGCTGTCGCGACATTTTTATAGATAGTGATGTGTCCTGAAAAATTGTAATACATCATTTTGTTCTATCATTAATAGTTTTCGCAGCGCACGCGATTGAAGGAAGTTTTTTGTTTATTTTTTTACACCTTGGGTTAGATTATTCAAGTTTTAGTAAGCATCCCTAATTTTTTTTGAAAATGAAACATAGCCTATGTCACTCGGGAATAGTGTAGCTTGCCAACGGTGAAAGAATTTTTTTAATCGGTCCAGTAGTTTCGGAGCCTATTAATTTCAAACAAACAAACAAAAAATCAAATCTTTCCTCTTTATAATATTAGTATGATAGTATGATTAAACTATTTATCTTTGAATTATATCATTCTTATGAATATACACGTCCGTAACTGAAGAGACCAGACCAACAAAATGGCGTCACAGTAATACTTTATCTCACAAATTTCTCTTGGTTCTTACATACACACACACACACACACACACACACACACCCACACACACTATGGAGAGGTCATCGATTGACAGGTTGAAAGGTCGATGAGACATATCGTTTTGAAGACATTCCATTGAAGTGGAAAGATGTGACCTTACTTTAGTTTAGAGTTGAGGTTCGTCTGAGATTTCCGAAAGATGAAAGAGAAATAGGGAGGGAAAAGATTTACCTTGTCGAAATAAGCTGTGTGGTTTATTTCTTTTTATTCCTGTCTAAAATCCGCAACAGATTGAAACTGTTCTTTGTCAGGCTTTGTTGTATCGATGGAAGTACTAACTGACTGTTGGATTACATTCTAATATTTTTCAAAAGGTTGGTTTCTACGATCTACCATGTTCAATTGTTATAATATTTTTATTTTAAAATGTGAATTTAATTTAAATTATTTTTACTTGTGTACCTTAATTAATATTTAGATTTCAAATAGTATAATCTAATTGATCGTAAATTTTTAAATACACAATATTTAACTAAGGAACAAATTATCTTTTGATTGAATTATTTTCCAAAAAATGACGTGAAGGGAATCTACCGAAACCGGATCAGTTAATTTGGTAAAAACCTGATTATCTTTATTTTTCTCATGCGTTTAGTATCAATCTTACTAAAGACTTAATTGAATGGTGTTGTGAAGAGTGGTGTAATTAAAAATAAAAACCTTGCTTCAGTAGTCATATGGTCTATAGTGTCAATCTTGAAGACTGAGTTGATAAAAAGGGGAGATGGAATCCCGGTTGGGTGTACTGAAGGTATTTCCCTAAGTGGTTTATCATTTATCACTCTCAATACCCGCAAATATTGGTAGGCCTATATTACATTTATATTTAACCTTCCTCATCTCTATAGCATTAAAATAATTTAAATATAAATAGTTTTATATATAACCTTCCTCATCTCTATAGCATTAAAATAATTTAAATATAAATAGTTTTATATATATATATATAGGATGTTCAGAAACTCATAGCCCAAACTGCAGATATAGCTTGTTTGAACCAAAAGTAATACAAAATCCCTATACAATTACATCCGGAAGGTGACCTGGTGGTCTAGGGCTAACGTGTCGGACCTCTGTGCTGGAGTCCGGGTTTCAATTCTCGGTCCCGGCACAGATTTATCTGATTACCAAACCCTTCCTTCACCTCTGACATGACGCGTATTAATCATAACTTTGGAATGTCGGGAATTCTAGGCCTCCACCGTGGTTCGGATCCCACGTTAAACTGTAAGTTCTCCATTTCATCTCACAATCGCCCTACCATTACACATTAGCGTAAGAGCGTATAACCCGAACGAGTAGTAAGATGCGGTGCTAGTAATAATAATAATAATAATAAATCTGGAAAATTATGCTTATACGTGTTAAAAGTTTCGGCTACCGGAGAGAAAAGCTGTTCAAGCAAGCGTGTACAGCAAGCTGCATAGAAGTTAGGCGCACTCCACTGCACATTTAATAATGGCAATTACTTTCTGTGATGTAGGACCGTTGATGATGACCCTCGGAACGTATTCTCATTTCTAGACGGAATGGTGTGTTGCTTACTATTAACTGTGGTATGTTCTGCTGCCGTGCTCCAAGATGTCTAGGTGTGTAGTGCCACGCGCCTAACCTCTATCCAACCTGTTGTACAAGCATGCTTGAACAGCTTTGTTCTCCCAGCGCTGCGCTGGATGCCGTAACTTTGAACACAATTCAATAATATTATCATAGTTTGCCAAATGTATATGTATAGGGATTTTGTATTTCTTTTGATTCAAACAAATTATATGTGCAGTTTGGGCTATGGTTTAACGAACATTCTATATATAGGTTTATATATTCGCAAGCTATAGCCCAAATGAGTGGTTAAACATGGGGCGAACAAATTATATAAATTCATCAGTATTATTCTGGTAAAGGGATGAAAACTTACAAACTGGCTCTAATCTAGGACAGGGACATTAAATACTAAACACTAAGCACAAGAGAACTCGATTGTAATAATTTGTGAAAATAATTAATTCTAATGTATTTAGTTGCATCTTGTGATCAAAACTTGGTATCTGAAACCAGTGGCTTGAATTCTAACCATTCATCCAATAATTTTTTAATGTATAGAATAAATAATATGCTTTGACATAAAATAATTACAGGATAATTATCTCTCGGTGTCCACATAGCTAGAGAAATAATAAATATTTCCTGTTTTATTTGTACACAGTGTGTTCCTGGGTTGAACGGCTAAGCTTTTAAAAGTGGTAGTGGTCTAAAAACTAACTCAAAATGCATTTTGGAGGTTTGCTCGGTTTATCTTCTTTTAAAGCAAACTTCAAAAAACTAAAAATATAACACTTTTTCTGCAGAGGTCCTCGGCAATGGCTTAGTATTAATTTTCCTGAAGATGGATCGGTCGTGCTGGACATGCGGCTTGGCATCTGCGTTAAACAGATTTAACGCCATTAGATTTTATTTTTTTTTTGTATGGGGAGCTCTCGAGCAAAAAAGTGTATCAAGTGCCTGTTAATGAGCTTCAATCGTTACGACAAAGTATAACGCAAGCGTGCGAAGAAACAACAGTCGTACAATGTCGGTCAGACACTCGTTCTGTCATTGCTAGGAGGCCGTCAATTTGAACAAAATAAATAAAATATTTTACCTTGATACCGGACTATTTTGTTTTTGTTTGGTTTTATGCCATTTGCGCAAAAATAAAACGAAAACTAGAAAGTTTACAAAAGAAATGTTGAGTTAATTTTTTTTATCCACTACCACTTTCCAAATTTTAGCCGTTTAACCCGGGAGCACTCTGTATATTATATATAATGGTATTGTTGTATATAGCGTAACTACGGTAGGATTGTATATAAGTGAGAGCTAGGAGAAGGTTCTTTATTGGTAGGGACCGGATTCATAGGCACCAAAAGTGTTTAAAATAGGCTGGCAAATAGGCACTAAAAATATAGGATATAGGCACCAAAATAGGCACTTTAAAAAATAGGCACACAATAATCAATGTAAAATTTATTTTACTACATGTAATCTACAAGAAACTCACATTTCTCTGAATCACTATATACTTTTCTAGATTTTCACAAGTGAAATTTGTTCTGTGGTCTGATAGAATATTTTTATAGTTTGAAAAGCTTCTCTCAACTTCACACGATGTCAAGGGACAAAATTTTAAAGGTGATAATTCTGAATAGTTTAAACTTATCTCCTGCAATGGCGTGCTTTGCCCTACCAGGATGTCTGATACTGCTACCATTGTTCTCCACCCGGGATTTATTTGTAGTACTTGTTCAAGTTTTGTTGCGACTGACGAGGCAACAGGTCCAGGGGTTTGCTTCACGCCTTCTTGTATTGTATGAATTATCTTCACTGATTCTATTAAAGGCAGATCCCTGGATTCCAGTGGCACGATAACTCCAGGAAGGTTGACGAAATAGTTCTTTACATAGGCCAAATCAGACACAACAGTGATAGATGTAACAACCTTTGCCTCTCTTATTGACACAGCATCCTCTTCATCAAATGTGTGAATTACCTGAAATTATTGAGAATCAATTCATTATTTAAATTCTGAACAAAATTAACAAGCTATAATAGAATTATAGGAAATTTTTTTTAAGTATCTAGCTCTGAATAAATAGAAAAAAGGTTTTCTTAAAAATATACACGTATCCTTTGAATTGTGTCCATGTGGTCAGCATAGTACACGGCCGCTTGTAACCAGGTACCCCACCAACGTGTTAGAACAGGTTGTGTTGGAAGAGGTGTTTTCGGCAATTTTTCCCTAAATGTTGCTATGCGCGAAGGAGCTTTCAGAAATACTTTTTTGACAGATGAAATTACAGCATTTATATTCGGGAACTGTGCACGAATGTGTTCTGGGACTCTGTGAACGGCGTGTGCTAGGCACGTAACGTGAATTAGTTTTGGGTAGAACACCTTCAAACTTGCCCCAACCTATATCATATATGCTGCGCTATCTATCAGCAGCACCATAAACTTCTCGTCATTTTTTTTCTGATGGCCAAAGCACTCCTGTAACAGAACAACAAAATAAATATTTAGTCTCATAGAATTACAAAGGATAAAGTTCCGAATGTAAAAACTTATATAAATCCAACTTACGCAGAGAATCGTGAACAACTCTGGCCATTGTCGAGCTGTTAGCGACTTCAAGCACTCTTGAGGCAATCAAGTGCGGAGAACTGGGTCCTGTGGAGTCAAGTTTACCGACCACGATATTTGCGATGTATCTGCCGCAACGGTCAGTTGTCTCATCGACACTTGCCCAAAAGTAGGAATCTCCAATATTTTATTTTATCTTCTCAATGGTCTGGAAAGGAGTAAAATTTCACTTAATATTCAAAACAAATAATTATGTAAGTAAACGAAAGTGCACAGCTCCAATTAATTTAAAATATCTTTGAAATTAAAATTAAAAAATAAATAAATAGATTAACAAAAAAAAACTTACGGATAAGTATTGGGTATGTAAGTAATTCTTCCTCAGTGTGGATTCATCGGGGATCTGCTTGTTGGTATATTTTGTGAGGAAACCTTTTAAAATGGGATTGTTTAGCTTCGTCCATGGTACATTCGCGGCTACCATCGCAGCGCACAATTCAGAGTAAAATTGTTCACAACTGTCAGGAAATACAACTTGCGAAATTAACATTTGCCTGCCAGTTTTGTTTTTTTTAACTTTTCAGTGCATCGCTGTTTGTTTGTGTTGGTCTAAATGATATTTCTTGTCACAACTTACCTAAAATGCGTGAAAAAATCTACATACGTTCTAATTTTACCAACCGTAATTCATTACGTCTAACTATTCTGAAATAGCCCTAAAGCCATTAAAATATATATCAGAAAGTATAAATCTTAAATCCATGAAAGTGTTTAAAAGTAGTTTACTTGTATTTAAAAAACTTATGGATAGCCAATGCTGTTTATTTTAAAGCAAATAATAAATGGAATGATAGTTATTTTTCAAATATTGCAAACCTATTTTGAATCCTATTATTAAATTGAATGATATGGATATTAAACTTACCTCTTTGGTACACGATTGGCAGAAGATGATTTTTCCATCTGTCCTGAAATTACCACCTATCCATTGCTTAAATAAAGCGCTTTTGCTTCTTTTTTTTTCCTTGGGCATTTCCACCACAATTAACACAAGAAGTCTTACAAAAAAAATCAGTAAACAAACCCACCAAGACAGAAGTTGACTCTAAAAGACACAATCACGTACTGAAATAATGATGGTTAAACCTAGTGGTAAACTATTCTAATCTCCACGTCAGTCAGGCTAAGGCTGTTGGACCACGTCCCACCACCCTCTCCCATCCTAATACCCCTTATTATTGGGCGTGATGTTCTAAACATAGTCTGTCAAGGTCAGGCCAAGTCACATGTTCCCCTCCCCATCGCACTAACCCCTTTCAAACCCAAACTTTCATGTCTATAAACTAGACTCTTTTTCAGCAAAAAAAAATAAAGAAAAAAGTCCGAAATAGGCACAATAAAGTTTCTTATTCATAATTCATAAAATAGGCGCAATTAAGGCTCTTATTCATAAAATAGGCAAAAACCAACAGAATAGGCCATTCTAGGCACTATAAAATTAACATATTGTACTTCTAATAACATGAAACACCTATGTATCTCAACTGCCTATGTTTTACGATAAAGGAAAAAAAAGGCAAATAGGCAAAATATGGTCTCTATTTATTGCAAACGTTGGCTGAAAGTATTATTAGAAATGTTTATAGCACTTTTTATCGATAAATATAGTATTAGTAAGCAAATAATAATAATAATTTCTAAATAGGTTGACAGTATTGACTTTGAGACAATGTTTGCAATAAAGAATTTTCTGATAGCTGTCACTTACCAACACTTTTGCGGTGGATGAGCTATATTTAGGCTATATAGATGGATAGATAGATATAATGCTGGTAGTGTTGATTCACCGCAACGATTTCAACTTGTATGAACAACTCTGACCCAAAAAATGGTGACTCAATTAGGGTTCTGACCGGGTGAATTACCCCAGCCCGTATATACATACACATGCTAATTTTCTTTGTGACGACCCCATCCTCTCTTCAAAAGAATTTGTTTTAATTTGTTCCATAAAATGCATTAAAAACTAGAAATCAAATAATTAAACATTGACTTCTTGTTGATTTAAGGGCTTTGGAAGAGAGATTAGATATTTATAGCGCGTGCGTGTGTGTGTGTGTGCGCGCGTGCGTGTTTTGTTGTTTTTTCACACTGTTATGGTAGAAAGAGCTTCTTATCGCTTTCTTGAACGTGGGGATGAATTCCTCCATCTTCTTCTTTCATTTCATCTTACAGATATACGTCTGTTGTGAGGTTCTATTTTTCAGCCGAGGTTTGTTTGGTCTTCCCGCCTTATATTTGTAGGAAACTGGTCCCTCCTGTCCGTTCCGCTCCACCTGTCCCACATAAGGGGAAGGCAGGTGAGGTGGGGGGGAGAACTACTAGACCTATTGTGAACATAAGATATTTCTCTATATATATTGTATTCCTCTCTTGCCTCTCGCCTACATATTGAAAAACATGTCCTTCTTTCCTTCATGTTTGTTTTTCCTTTTCCTTTTACAAGGTTCTATCTTCCTTCGATATTCATCAAGATGATGTACTATCGAAACAAAATAAATATATATGTAGCACATCTTTTTATTAGAGTGGCCCTATTATACCACAATAACAATATTATAACTGAGAACAAATATGTGTGCTATAGCCCATGTGGTAAGTGAGGTTAGGGGTATCTTATGCAAAACACTGGAACGGTAGTTCTCAGTCTTTTTGAGCTTACGCCAAAAAATTTCAATTTTTTTTTTTAAAGTACATCCTCCCCTTCTTATAGCCACTTTGTTACACCCCTTCCCCACTTCCACTGGCATTTTTACCACAACTTTACCTCCATCTTCTTTTCAACCCCACCTTACAACCCAATTTATACCCCCTACAACATCACATCATTTCCACCATCACCCTTCTCTCACCTTATTTTAACCCCTAGTCCACAGACGAGTAAGAAACAGACTCTCAACCTTACGGGGGTTTCGCTGCTCTCTTTCTGCCAGCTTGAGTCCTTCAACGCTGGGCCTCGCTAGTGTCGCTGCTGGGTGATGATAGGACTAACCATACTGCTCCTGGTGTTTAAGAACTAAAGCTGCCTAAAGGAGCGCAATCATTTTAACCTGGAGGTTGAGTGTCTGGGTATATTTGTTGTCTGTACCCAAGTGTTTTCCTTTCCTCTACCTACCCATTAATTGATATTAATTTTAATATATTATCAATATTTACATTTTTTATTTGTCAAAATGTATAAATGAATAATTAAATATCAATGCGATGTCCTGAAGATGTGCAACGCCTAATAAAATGTTAAAACTTTAACCGGAAATCGAAATTTTAATACGAAGTGTTGACCCTTGTGGAACCAATATTAAACTTTTTTTATTGGTCCAAACATACAAATGAGGACATTAATTCTTTAAAAATAAAAATATAAGATTTAAAACAGAAATGTTGATGAATCTTGACGGCAATCTTGCCTTCTTACACTATTCCGTTCAGAAATCTTAAGAGTTTATAGAAAGCGAGAGAAAGTCTGTGCGGTGCACCGTACCATTTACTACTGCCCTTTGCCTCCCTCTAATCTAATTTTATTAGATTAAGATTAGATTAGATTAAGATCTAATCTAATTAAATATAAGTATCTAAAAAAATATTAGTCCTTTTATAAAGACAAAGCTACGAGATATTAATCAGTAATATTTTATTCATTCAGGAAAAAAGGTAGTAAACTTGAAACACGAGTGTAAAATATGTAATGAGACCCTTCAATGGAATGGACTAAGTGCCTTTGAGGTTGGTAAGTATTATATTTGTCTATGTTAACGTGTAGATGAGATTTATTTATTTTCTAAAATGCTTTTTTTTTGTGTAATTTCCCCTTCATTTTCTAAAGTGAATACTTTTTAGAATCATGGTTCTAGGAAACTTGATACAGAAAAAGACCACAAATTAAGACATAAACCATATATACCATATATATACTATATATACTATATATATACTATATATATACTATATACAATATATATATACCATATATATAATTATTAGAATTTATCAGTTCATGTTATGAAACTTAAATTTATTAATTTTACCATCGTTAATACTATTATATTTGGATGACGTTACAGGAAAGGTATATAGAAACACATAAAAGGAATTACCGACCACATTATGGCTTTTACAATGAAAAGAACAACACAGTTCACACTTAACATCACTGCCATCGAACAAAGAGGTAATGGCTGCCTCCTCAATAAAATCGATCGGTACTGCCAAATCCCCCGACCTAGGTTTCATTCTATCGAAACTCTTCAGGAGAGAGTGTTAAAGGTGTCCTGGAATTTAATTACAATTTTTTCTCTTCGATTAAAAATTTTCTCATCTAATTCTGTTATGCACATGATGGTTATTCAACAACTGTTATCACCAACTGTTGATATCACCATTTGAATAAAGATTAAACTCTTTGTTTACCTCTGGAGACATTTTTTTATTTATTTTGAATAACTGCAAAAACACTACCCTGTCTCGTGTCCCCTACAATCCCCACCTTGTTGAATTCATATGGGAACTAGCCGTCTAAATATTTTTTTTACTAAAATAGAAAAATTGGGAACTATAGATAAAAACTAATTAATAAACCTTATTCAAACATGTATCCTATTTAAATGCCTACCTACATAAATCACGAAAGGGTTTCCTGGCTGGAAATGAAACATCTCTAATAAAAATTCTGCTATACTGTCATAGACATTAGCAACATAATCCTCGTGTAATTCCTTATAAAGTGGTATCATTTATATGGCGAGGGAGTGGAAGAGCTTATTTCAACGTTGCAAGATAAAAACCGTTATAATGTTCTCTAATGGACAAAACACACTAATATCTCCATTAAAACTAATAATTTGTTGCACGCTACATATTAATTCTGTAGGTAATCTTATTAGCTAAACAGGGGGTGTGTAAAAAATAATTATTATGTCAGCGTTTCCCCAAAAAATAGCATATTATTAAAATAAAACTATACATATAATCTTTTTACGGACTCATTCGCGTTATACGCTCAAATAAACTTAATTGAAATATGATAATTCCTACACAATCCATCGTTTGGCTGTCCAAATATCTCAAAAATATCCGCATAAAAGTTTGAAATTTGTGTTTTATTTGAGGACTAAAGGTCACTTAATTCAGCTGATATTTGCCTATGTAGCCTATATACCAATGGGGTATGAAATAGGGAAAGACAATTGATTATAAATGTACCAGCATCCGCGCATAGGGAAAGTTGTAGAATAATTACGAAGAACTCACACCCGAATGGGATTTGAGCTCCGACCTCCCCTTCACTTGTAAAATGGACTATATGAGCTTGACCTCAAATTCACATGTCCTCTGATGTGGGTCGTTTGTGTTGACCTTGATGGTCTTGAGGTGAAGTGCTCACCTCAGGACCAAATGTTAGTGGGTTCAAACTCAGTTGGGGTTGGTGGATTTTTCTTGAGTGATAATCTGCGGCACATTCTAATTTTTAGGGGAAGTAATGTTGTCGGTCCCATGTCGATTGTGTCATGTAAAAGAACCCTGGAACGTATGTGAAAATACCTTCTCGGCAAAATTGGTAGACCCTTTCGCTCTCGCTCCTAGAAACTCTCGTGTGCTGATATAATCAGTCTGTTCTGAAAGTGCTCGTTAAATATTTCAAGTAAATGAAAAATTATCAAATTAATTACGTGGAATCTACGGTTTGAAGCTCACATTGTTGACGATCTCACCACATGAACAGTTTATTTTCGTACATAAAACTATCGCGCTCATACTTTTTAAACTTATTCCTTCTTTCTTAGAAATTTAAACTTAAAACATTTTTATTTTTTATTTTAATGTTTCCCATTTTTAGAGATGAACAGTTAAGAGTCTGGTACAACTATAATAAGACTATTTTAAGAAAAAGATCTGCTTCGGTGGCTCAGTGCTCTATGGCGTCAACCTTCCCAATAGATTGGACTGCCGATGACGGAGAGATTGGTGACCAAATTCCAGTCAGGTTTATTAAGGGTTTTTATTTTTTTATTTAGCACCGTGTCTTACTACCCGTTCGGGTTATACGCTTTAATTACTAATTACGCTAATGGATTAGGAATTGGGATGGGTGAATTAAAGGAAGTGAACCCGCATTTGCGTGGAGGGAGAGTGGAAAACCATTTAGGACC
>CABFOV010001144.1:118679-132250 GCA_902141375.1 Timema poppense
CCCCCATCCCCGCTCATCCCACCCCACGAGTAACCATAAAACTCCACCATAGATGAACCTGACATTTATTCCACCCTAACCACTTATGCGTGTCTTATAATTATAATTTATGAGGGATTTTACGTGTACTTTCTGAACTTTAAACCTCAGAAACTCGCTTCACATAGTCTAAGGAGTCGGTCTCACAATATACTAGACTGCTAATGCTGAGGAGATAAGGGATCGAATCCCAGTCGGGTCTACTAAAGGTGTTTACTCCTTAATGGTTTTCCACTCTCCCTCCATGTAAAGGCGGGTAATTTCATATAAATTCAACCTTCTTCATACTTCACACATTATATTAATTAGTACATAGGCGTCTAACCCAAACAGGTAGCAAGACACAGTGCTAAAAAAAACTTTTGTCTGTTTTTCTGGTGAAGAGTGGGTTGTAATTCTAATATCAGCGGGGGTGTATTAAGTTTTTCCTTCCTAACTTTTTTTTATTACCGCGTCTTACTGTTCAGGTTATACTCATATTTGATCATTTTTATTCTAATGAGGTAAGGATGAGGAAGCAATCATTTTAGAGCTAGTCTACCCACATTTGCGTGGATGGAGACAATTTAGTAAAGGCCACCCTTAGTAGACCCGACCGAGATTTGAACCACTATCTCCCTGTTATCAGCAGATAAATATAACACGAGAGTGATGTCTTAAAACATTCATCCATTGAAGCGGTTCTTCTTTCTAAATGATTTACCAATTTACCTTTACGATAATGCTGATGCATTTTTTTTAAATTGTACATTCATCAGCCCTAATCCAGTGTATAAATATGCTTATAGTTTGCATGGGTATTAAGACAAGGTGACAAAAAGTAATTCATATTTTGGAAGAGGGATAAAGAACAAGAATGGAAGAATTTTGTTTATAATTGGTTATAATAAATCATTTCTTCTCTGACATTTTTTGTTTTATTTCATACATTTTAACAAAATAATTATTATTTGAATAGTTTAATCTAGGGGATGAAATAAAATAAATAAAGTATTTGGTTGATTGTAGTAGACGGATGCAATTAACCATTGACTGCTAAAAGTAAATTAAAAATATTTTCTGGAGCCATCCCCTTTGTCTTAGATAAACACCCGAATTTTCTTTTTTATGCATTTAATAATTTTATCTATCATTCACCAAAGAGGTTTACTATTAGATAAATATACATCAAAGATGGCGCGTGAACATGCGGCTCCACAAGTTATCTACCCACCCCCTTCTTCCACCCTCAACCCCCATTAAACTTTATATCCTGATTACGCCACTGTTCAATTCGGAGGTAAAACAACTGAAAGTTTGTATTTTAAAGGCTAATCCTAAATCCAGATATTATAACTTTGCCTTTGGATGTTTTACTTTAGACTGAGCTGTGAAGTTAGTTTGTCAATAGTTGAGTTTGTTATAATTTTGTTTTCGCGCCGGGCTTTAAAACCCGTCTGAGTTATCAGCATTTAATTAAATTGATGGTGTATGGAATGAGGGAGGCTAAATTTAGAGGAAAAGTAGACCCTATTCGAGTGGTAAAATAACATACCCACTGATGTAGATCATCTCGTTCTAAGGGGCTAAAAACAAAATGGTGAAATCATTACAAATTAAAAATGATTTGTATGCCTACAAAAAAAATAATTAAAGCCTAGTTCTATATTTGTAGAGATGTGTAAATAGAAAGATAAATAAAAAATTAAAACTTATTTATATATTTTTAGTAAATTTCATTTTTCCAACCGCTTATCATAAGACGGCCCAAATCGGTGATCACGTAGTCAAAGGCGTTACTCTTTTAGTCTAATTGCCAATGAAGTTCTAATCCCATTCGGATGTAATGATATGTTTGTGTTCAAAATTTAAAGCATGCTATGTATATTTCTCAGGAAACATTTAATCATTTGCAATGTTGCCGGATCTACCTCCGCTTTGGACAACCCTCCAGTGTATAAACAAGCATGATTAGTGTAAACCCGCAATGAATACGTGGCATGCAACGTTCATTAGGCCAGGTCGGAACAAACGTACCACCTCACGACGTGCTTAAACCACAAGTATGGCAAGCAGTCCCGTTCGTTCCCATTGTGCGACGGTTTCGAGTTGAATGGTAACACGAGGGGGGAAAGGAGACAGGGTAAGGGGGGTGAAATAGAAGGGAGGTGAAATGCCGTTAATTTTTCAGGACGCTTTGCATCTCCCGGAAGCGCAAAGTTCCATGTCAGCCCTACAAACTTGGGTATTTCTATCATTTATTTAAATTAGCTCGGTATGTGTGCCGCTGGAATTCGCTCGGCGTCCGGGGGAGCATAATTGAGTGTTGAGTGAACCCTCGTGGTGGGGTTTCCCCTCGTTTTCACCAACTAGACAAAACAAGGCCGGTAGAATTCTCGACACACGAGATCCTAAATGTTGCAAATTGCATCACAGCGCAATTGAACTGTTTAGTCCTTTCCAGGTAAAATAGGAAGTAGAACTTAGGTGACGACTGAGTTTGATGAGAGGAGTGATATGAGGGAATATGTGGAGGGGTGGTGTGGGTATGGGAATATAGGAGTAAGGTGTGGGTAGGTGGATGAAGAGGGATTGGATCAAGGATTATGTGGAGGGGTGTTGTGGGTATGGGAATATAGGAGGAAGGTGGATGGAGAAGGGTTGGATGGGGGACTATGTGGAGGGGTGGTGTGGGTATGGTATTATAGGAGGAAGGTGGATGGAGAAGGGTTGGATGGGGGACTATGTGGAGGGGTGGTGTGGGTATGGTATTATAGGAGGAAGGTGGATGGAGAAGGGTTGGATGGGGGACTATGTGGAGGGGTGGTGTGGGTATGGTATTATAGGAGGAAGGTGGATGGAGAAGGGTTGGATGGGGGACTATGTGGAGGGGTGGTGTGGGTATGGTATTATAGGAGGAAGGTGGATGGAGAAGGGTTGGATGGGGGACTATGTGGAGGGGTGGTGTGGGTATGGTATTATAGGAGGAAGGTGGATGGAGAAGGGTTGGATGGGGGACTATGTGGAGGGGTGGTGTGGGTATGGTATTATAGGAGGAAGGTGGATGGAGAAGGGTTGGATGGGGGACTATGTGGAGGGGTGGTGTGGGTATGGTATTATAGGAGGAAGGTGGATGGAGAAGGGTTGGATGGGGGACTATGTGGAGGGGTGGTGTGGGTATGGTATTATAGGAGGAAGGTGGATGGAGAAGGGTTGGATGGGGGACTATGTGGAGGGGTGGTGTGGGTATGGTATTATAGGAGGAAGGTGGATGGAGAAGGGTTGGATGGGGGACTATGTGGAGGGGTGGTGTGGGTATGGTATTATAGGAGGAAGGTGGATGGAGAAGGGTTGGATGGGGGACTATGTGGAGGGNAGGTGGATGGAGAAGGGTTGGATAGGGGGACTATGTGGAGGGGTGGTGTGGGTATGGTATTATAGGAGGAAGGTGGGGTTGGGTCCATAGAAGGAAAGTTAGGTAAGTGGGTGCAAGTAAAGAAGGCAATATCCCGGTATACGAATAAACAAACCCTTAGGGTCGAATGGAGGAGTCGATCCACTTTCGAATATGGAGGATATATACTGTCCTACGAAGGTCCTTTGTTCTTTTCCCATGTCAGCGTGTGTTGATTTTTTCAATATTAGAAGGAAATTATTTTCGAAGAGGTGAAAACCTTGTGAGGAAAATTCTCACTATTTCGACACATTTTGTTTTAATGTGTGAACAATGTATCGAAATCCTTCCGCAGTCACCGTGAATATGTAAATGTGTCGTGAAGAGGTGAGTGGGCGAAAGAATGTCCTGAGGGATGGGGGTGGAAAGGTGGGGCAGGAGGGGGTAGTCTGTGTCATGAATGAGTGCAACCAGCCGCGATAATTATAGCAGTTGTGTGGGAGGCTGCTACTGCTGACGATTAAATGTCTTTATTCACGCTCGTTAACCCTCACTCGCGAAGGGGGTTGCAGCCACCCCCATAAGCTTCTTTTCAGCGACGCGTTATGGACACACATACACACACACACACACACCCACACCATTAACCCCTCCTTTCTCCAGCTTTGGATCATGTGACATATATACCTAGAGATAAATGGTTTTAAATCTCCTTCCTGTTGTGAAACTGAAATTTAATGGGTGGGAAAAAAAATGTTATATCTGAAGTGAAACTATATATACGTGTGTATATCCGAAATGGGCTATTATTCTTTCCTTTAATGTCTGTGCAGGAATTATGAGTTCGGTATGTGGATATATATAAAGTTATTTCTGAAGCTTTTATTTATTTGTTTTTTTTTGTGTGTGAGTGTTTTTTTGTTGTGTTTTTTTGCACCATCGTAATATTTCTTTGTAATAGGTTTAATCTCGTGGAGCTTCTACCAAATATGATGTTAAACCTAAGCTAATTTTGTAATATATGTATAATGTATATCCTAATATACGTGTGTGTGTGTGTGCGTGTGTGTGTGTGTGCTATGGACTAGAAATTGACACTATTTGAGAAATGAAAGACATAAATAAAATTAAGAGCAATCAAGGGTGTGTATCACTTTTTTACTTTCTGATAATAAATAAATTTATTGAAATCATGGAACATTTTCAACCTCAAGGTTATGATGGATAGTGAAGTTTTATGTGTCCCCAACTCTAAAAGGTTTTACAACTATGTGTGTTCCTCTGTATAGCTCGGTACTTGGGACTCCAGACAAAACAGTTCGTATGGGTTTCATTAAAATTTTATATTTAAATGTAATATGTTCATACCCCATGGACATATCTTAATTTGGATTCCAGTCCTAAAATTAATTGTGGTATACTAATGATTGTTTTTCCAAAATTATATACTTTTTTAAATGGCTCAAACAATTTTGGTTCAAAATGGATACCAAAGTATAGTTTCTTAAGTTGGGGTGCTAATGAACGTGAGTTTAGGGGAGTATGTTTTAATTTTTTATAACATAAACATTTTTGTTCAAAATAAATCAAATATTTATTCTATAGAAACGTAGAGTTTAGTTTTCTGCACATACTAATTTCAATAGTTCTTGAGGGGTGACCTGGTGGTCTAGGGGTAAGCTGTCGGACTTCTGTGCTTGGGTCCGGGTTCAATCCTCGGTCCCGGCACAGATTAATCTGATTGCCAAACCCTTCCCTCACCTCTGACAAGACATCTTGTGAATGTGGGGAATGCCAGGTCTCCACCATGGTTCGGATCCCACGTTAAACTGTGGGTCCCTCCATTTCATCTTACAATCACCCTACCATTACACATTAGTGTAAGTGCGTACAGCTCGAATGGTTAGTAGGACGCGGTGATAATACTACTACTACTACTAATAATAATAATAATAATAATAATAATAATAATAATAGTTCTTGAGTATCTGTCAAAGGTGTCCTGGAATCTTGTGACAACTTTTTATCTTCATTTAAAAAGTTGATCACCAAATGCCGTTATGCTCGTGACAGATATTATTTTTATAAGATTGTGTCTTACCATTTATTTTATTTACTGACGTAGCCACAATGTATAGTCTGAAATTGTAGTAAGACCTGATGCTAGGAAAAAATCATAGTCCAATTACTAATTTGGATGATGAAAATCATTATCATTATTCGGAAAAACTTTATTTTCTAGTTATTGATTCATTTAAATCAAATTTAGAGCTCACAAATAATTTACAGGGCACACTGAATATTGATAAATTTTTAGTTGTATTTCCCAATATAGACATTGCGGATACGTCTGAAATTAACGAGAATATTATATTGGACGCATTACGCTGTGATACAGTTTGAATCTTGACACGCTTGGTGGTTACATGGTCTAAAACTTTAGTCACACTTTCACCAAAAATTGAAATCATAATCTTCTCGAACAGCGAACCCAAATCCCACACTAGCAGAAATTTCTGTTGGCCCAAATAGCTTTTTAACACAAATTTAAAGCTTCTGGCTATCGATATACCGTGGATTCCGGTTAATTGGGGCCCTGGGAAGTTACACTATATAGAGGACAACCCTACTAAGATAAGAATAGAGTGGGCTAGTTTCATGTGCCATACTGGCCCATTGCATTCTGGTCTAGGTAGGTGTCGTCCTGTATTTAGTATAGCGCCGCACTTGAGGTGTACTAAGTCTGACAAATGAAACTGGCCCATTCCATTCTGGTCCAGGTAGGTGTCGTCCTGTATTTAGAATAGCACCGCACTTGAAGAGTACTAAGTATGACTACGAAACTGGCCCTCTTGACTATGAAAATGAGCTTTTAGGTGTCCATCCCTAATAATAATAATACATATGCTTGTATGTAGTCAGTAGGCACCCAACAAAAAAACAACATAAACTAACCATGTCCAAGTAATTAATCTGTTTTAAATATTACAAGATTCTAAAGTTATAAATAATATGATCAAGTCAAATAATAAATATATGCTAACTTTTATTAAGATTTAATCAACTGATCGACTTTTAAATTCGAATTTCAAAATAAATTCTATCAATTATATTTGTATTTTAAATTTCAAATACGATAAGAATCTTTCAAATATTTGTATACATTATCAAAACGCTAATGCGGCTGCACTTTCTTTTAACTGCTCTTCTTATTTCTACCCCTTTATATTATGTCGTAGTGTTAAAACGTTTCAATAAATATATATATAAACAGCCAACATCACTTTCCAACCTATATTTATCATTTATTCAAGCTTTGTATGTCGCTTATAAGTATCAACCCGAGCTGTATTCATATTTATATTGAATGTGTAAGGATGATAAGGGTGAAATTAAAAGGAAGTGTAACAGCATTTGCGTTGGGAGATAAAGAAATAGAGCGGGAATCCATTTGAGGGAAAACACCCTACTATGTTTGGTGGTACTTAAACCTCAAATTTCCCTTCTGTCAAACTAGACAATACGAGATTGACGCCTTGGTACGCGTACCCAGCTGTGCGGGCAACAAATTGAGGTGAGGTGGAAGGGGAAGCGAAAAAAGTCCGTGATTTTGCAGTTTTTAAAGCAAAACATATTTTTTGTCAAGATAAATAAAAAAAAAAATTCTTCTATACATATATAAAGTTTAATTTTCTTCGACCCGCCTCGGTGTTGTAGTTGGCTAACGCGCTTGTCGTGTTGAAGCTCGACTGCTGAGGACGGGGAGATCGAGGTTAGAATCTCGGTCGGGTGAACTAGGGGCGGTTTTTCCTTAATAGTTTTCCACTCTCCCTCCAGGCAAATGCGGGTTCACTTCCTCTAATTCAACCTTCCCAATTCATAATCCATTAGAATAATTAGTAATTAAAGCGTATAACCCAAACGGGTAGTAAGACGCGGTGCTAAATATTAGTATTATTATTATTATTAATTTTCTTCGTACGGGGAAATAAAATTTGTTAAATATTTGTGAAGGGTGCACTGGGATTTAATGACGACTTTTTTCTCTTTATTTAAAAAGTTTCTCATCTGTTGTTCTAATCTAATGCTTAAGACAGCTATTCAACAGCTGTTGATATCACCATGTGAAGAAAATTAACCTAAACGTTGCTACTGGAGCAATATTTTATTTATTTTGGCTGAAAATAAAAATGTTTTGTTAAAAAAAAATGCAAAAACACTTATCTTTTCTACCGTCCCCTACATCACCCTACAGTAGGGTAGCTTGCCTGTAGAATCTAATCGATTAGAGCTTTGGTTAGAATGTGTGTTCGTGTGACCGTAAGCCAACAAATAATTATACCAAAACCATGTCTGCGGTCACAAATAATACATTTAGATCTCATTTATTTCAATTTGTTGGTGATGGGGTGGTTGCCGCTCGAATCCCGGCTGGATGTACTCAAGGTGTTTTGACTCAATAGTTTCCCCCTCTTCCTACACTCAAATTCGGGTTACATTTTCTTTACACTATACTTTCCTCATCTTTCTTTACTACACTATCGTAATTAATACATGCGTATAGCCCTAACGGATTTGGAGAAGCAAAGGTATAGTATAGGGGGAGGGGGCGAATTAATTCCGGTAGCAAAATAACTATCTAGCCACTAATTGTGTTTAGCACATTCAAAATGTTTGTTAATTACCTAATGGTCACCCCAGTAAAAATATCCCCCTGTGCCAGCATAAACCTATGGATAGCATAATTAATTAAACCAAGTAGGCCTACATATTGAGCTATCGAGCAATTACATGTGCCACTTTCAGGATCACTTTTAATTGATTACAAATCATCATAACCATTAATTTATATTTTATTATACCACTAATTAATTTGTATTTTGAATCCCATTTTTGTAAGCGCATCATTTCTCGTCCACTTCTTTCTCCCCCCGTCCTTTCCCCTAGTTCCGCCTAATATTTAAATTTTGTCAAAACCCTCAACAACGTGTCCAATCCTAGTGTAGCTAGCAGTTCGTGTGGTAATGGGTTGACAGGGGGAAGGGGGAGATTACGTTTGGGGGGTATAGACAGGGGGGTGCACATGATACGTCACTCTAATCGGTTAAACTTTGAAACGTCATCAACTCGTTGCGTTTAATCTAATTGCCACCCCCCCTTTAACCATCCCTCCTATCATGTAGCATTTCACCGTTAGTTGCAGGCGAAACTCCCCTATGCATCGCCCCCTTCTAGTACTTCCTCTCCACCCCCTCTCCCATCCAAGTCCTCCCGCCAATTTTTTTTAATGATGTGCAATTACCAATTACACGCAATCTGCCTAATTACAAGCTTCGTACAGTGATGCTTTTCACTTTGTACGGGAAAATCAGCTCGACTGTAAAAAAAATTCGCTTAGAGCTGAGAGATTTTATTCCAAGTTTTTTTTTTAAATAGTTGAACATCAACGTGGAAAGTATAGGANGAGAAAGGACACTTCGCTTTTGTCTCAACTGGTTATACGTGACGAGGACCGTTGAGGTGGTTAGTCATTCATTAACCCAAGTAATGGCATGTAATTATAATTAATGTACCACACAAATAGTACTGAGTGCTATTGCACTCAAATGGGGGCACTTCCCTTCTTTTTTCTCTTGAGTCTTGTCGTGGATCGTTAGGTTCTACTGTCGGTCGTTGATTGGACCATAAATCCCTCTCTCTCTCTCTAACATTTTAAGGTAAAAGTGTACAGAACGCGAGAAAATGTCAGTTTTTTGCAGTTTTTTAGATTTTTTTTCTTTCAAAATAAATAAAATATGTATCCATTAGAAACATAGATTAATTTTCTTCACATGGTGATATCAACAGTTGTTGAATTTCTATTATGAGTATATCAGCACTAGATGAGAAACATTTTAATGAATAGAAAAAGTTTTCGTCAAATTCCAAGACACCCTTGACAGATATTCAAGAACTGTTGATAAAACCATGTGAAGAAAATTAAACTTAATATTTCTACTGGATATTGCCAAAATAAAGATTTGTTAAAAAACTACAGGAACACTGACTCGGAGAAACATTTTTAAACTCAAAACTATGATGGGTATTGCTTTTATATGTTCTCCGTATTTAAAAAGTAATGGTTTTTACCATTCCATCTCTCCCCCATCACCCAAGTATGTATGTATGTATGTATGTAACTAAAGCTACAACCTAAACTCTTTTGTTTATTATTTCGTTTAAACTTAATATTTAAATGCTAAATAATCATACCTTGAGGCAAAATCGTCACTTTAACTCTAGGCTAAGAATAAAGGGACTGTTTACGTAAAACTGGTTTTTTTAACTCTAGATTATTTTTTAATATTAGGGGGTATTTTTCATGGAAAATAACATTGTATACTCATTTTTTAGTAAAAATGGATTCAAGGGTTGTTTACTCGTGACCATTTTGTTTAGAATTCATATCTGAATTGTGTTCAATATATTATTTTTAATATGTTTAACTGAGACGATTTTTCAAAACATGTTCCAAATTACATCAGACTATTTGGGAGAGTAGGTAATCCTGCCCCGTAACCTTAATTTTTAGTTATCACGAGAGACAAAAAGATTTTTGTTTTCTTGTACACCACGTTTTACTACTCGTCCAAGATATCCACAGACTTACATTGTTAGTCTAGGAGATTTGTTGGTCTAGGAGATTTGTTGGTCTAGGAGATTTGTTGGTCTAGGAGATTTGTTGGTCTTGGAGATTTTAGAGAAAATATAAACGCATTTTCATGAAGAGAGCATAAGAAAAAAAAATAGCACCGCGTCTTACAACCTTTAAAGGTTATAAACATATGTATTAATTACGCTAGTGAGCTAGGATCAAGGGAGGTTAAATTTAAAATAAGTGTACCTGAATTTACGCGGTGGGAGAGTGGAAAATAATTTAGGAAAAAACCTTTAAGTAGAACTGACCGGCATTTGAACCCCATATCACCCCATCATTGGTAACAAACTATTAAGAGAGTGATGCCTTAGAACATGTGGCCATCGAATCAGGTGGCGTGGGAAATTATTTAGGAAACATCATTTAATTTCACCTGGTCTAGATTCAAACTGTTAACTATTCGTTATTAACAAACCAGACAAAATGAGACTGATGCCCTTGTTCATGTAGATAATGATTTAAATACCAAGGTTATTAAATGCCTTTTTTTATTAACACCGCATCTTAATACTTATTCAGGATAAATGTATATATGATTATTACCCTAAATGGGTAGGTTTTATATTATATTATACAAATGTCAACCCTTATGGCAAACTAATAATTAAATGCAATATTTTCAGCAGCCACAAACCCTTAAAATAAAAATTGGCTACAAACCTGTGGCTGCAAACTCCATGATCTATTCCCTAATTATTGAACTAAACAATAAAAAATTAATTATTTGATATTAATACCATAATTTAATAGATTAATTCAGTGATTCTTACTGTTTTTTGGGTCACGGACTCTATGAAACTCTGACAAAGGCCATGGATCCCCTTCCCATAAAAATGGACGCAAATACACACTCAATAAATTTTTCCTTACTATTTCCCTCTTTAATACAAAAGTGTTTACCCTTGAAAACCCAATATCAACCTTTTATACTAATCAAAATTTACAAATCAAACTTATTAGCAATGCGATGACTTGAAGATGTGCAACCGCTAGTGAAATTTCAATTATTATTTTTTAAGTTGTTTTTAATTTTTTAACCAAAAATCGAAATTTTCAGATCAAAATTAAATTACTTTTTTTTTACTGGAAGCCGAATAGGAGTTTACGTAATTATATCGCAATTTGCTAGCTTACTCTATTTATTTCAGTGTAAATTTATTACAGTCACATGGGCATGATAAAAAAAAACCATCTATACAACGAATTATGTCTCTCGCTTATCCTTTCTATGAGAAAATTAATGATTGCTTCATGAAGAAAAGTTAAATAAATTCAAAGTGTGCTTTAGTAACTGTCCAAAAGAAAAAGTCAACGAAAAGGGTGATGTTGCTTTGCTTGAATAAGAAGTTGAAATTGTGGAGTAGTTTTCAACAGTGCAGTGCGCACGCCATCTTTGACTTTTAAACTTTTTTTTTATAGTACCAAGTGATGAAGAAACAGGAAACTTTGTAATTGAATCCAAGCTTTTATCTAAAATTTGTAATTTTTTTTCTTCGATTCACGGACCGTCTGAAAGCCCATTCACGGACCCCTTAAGGTTCGGCAGAAGGGAGCACGAGTAATTTTACAGTTTTTATAGCATTACATGTTTTTGGCTAAAATAAATCATATATTTCTCCAGTAGCAATGTAAAGTTTAGTTTTCTACACATGCTAATATCAACAGATCTTGAATATCTGTCAATGGAGTCCTGTAATGTTGTCAACACTTTTTAAATAAAGAGAAAATGTGTTGACAACATTCCAGGACACCCTTGACATATATTCAAGATCTGTTGATATTAGCATGTGCAGAAAACTAAACTCTACATTGCTACTGGAGAAATATTTGATTAGTTTTTGCCAACAAATTTATATTCTATAAAAACTGAAAAATATTTACACTCCTTTCTGGATTCTCTTGGTGCGTCTTGCGTCTCGCGTCTCACTTCTGCGACCGCAGACGTTGGGTGGTGAGTCGTAGACGCGGGATAGGCTACAGTGTTTCCCTAGAGATGCATCTCTTAGTCGCCAGTCTTGGGTAATTATATGTGCAGCACATAAAGTTTCTCATTTATCTGAGTTTTTCAATAGTGTTTTATTCAATGTTCCATGTTATTTTGGAATAGTGTGGATAAAAAATACTAGCTTGATCGATCAACTATTCCTGAGACCTCTTTCTATGTGTTACCCTTCACATGTTGGTCCCAATACACCGACGAAGATATGTCAAAAATTTATGGGTGCTTTTCCACCTCTACAATTATATTTTCGTCTTCTATGGAGAAATCTTGGTCCATTTTCAAGACAAGCCCAATCAAACGTAAAACTGTGCCAACTGGGACCTAAGCTTTTCTCTAATAGCGCGGTTTCTTTGAACCACTTTTTTTTAAGTATTTTTTTGTAAACAACTTCTATTTATTTCCCCTGTCGGAAAGCAAGTATGTCAACACTAAATATAACTCTACTAAAACACACGCTTGCTCGGTGGTGCTCTCGAAACAGTGTGGATGCAGACGCAATGTAGAGACGCTGGACGCGCACTCTGGTCGCCAGCCGCAGTCGCCTCGAAGGAACTGGCCACATAACAAACTATGGGAACCACCAGTCCAGTCGCTGGTCGCAGACGCGAGACGCGCCAAGGGAATTGTACCTTTAGGATAGGATTTCGAGGTACATATACCAGTTGGGTTGAGATTGGGAGATTTTCGGAGAGTAATTTTCTTTAATCACACTATTTATTTATTTTCTTACGCCGTGTCTTTGAACCCGTTCGGTGCGATCATATTTTTACACTAATATTCTTGGAATGAGGAAAGTAAAATATAAAGTGTGGCCGCATTTGCATGGAGCGGGAGGGATGAACTGGGGCTAAGAACCACCCTCATTGTAAACGACCGGGAATCAAACCCCGATATCTTACTTCCCCCTATCATTGGTAGTCTACTCTAGAGTGACACCTTGATCAGTGCAACCAATAAATTGTTCAACAAGCTAATGCGGGCTATTTTCTTATTAGCTGAACTCGCTCATATTTATCCCTTTTTAGATCAAGTATAAATTGAAAAATATTTATGTTTGAAGATATACATAGTAGGATGTTTGTAGAAAGAACTTTTTAGAAAATACAAACACCTTTGTTTGTGGTCAATATTGATCCTATCAAACTTTGATATCAGTATTATTTTATTGATATTGATATTTTATATCAAAAATGTCCACTGCAGATCACGTGAATTGACGTATGAATACGTGAAAGTAGATTTAGTAACTTTGATATATGTTAGATAAGGTTCTTCTAATGAAAATTAGAATTTACTTTAAAAATTTGTAATTATATTGCATAGGTCTACTATACATTTATCCTATTAAATGTAAGTTTTATTGTTAGTTGAATGTAACTAAAAAAACTAGTTAAAATAAAGTGACATTAATCTAGTTTATTCCAACGATATTAGTGTGTGGTTTTTTTTTTTTATCTAAT
>CABFOV010001145.1:0-29389 GCA_902141375.1 Timema poppense
TGTTATTTTTTTAGAAACTCACTGTAAAACATTGTGTATTTTCTTTTATTATATTATTATGCCCGTGCGAAGCCGGGATGGGTTGCTAGTCTTCTGTATTTTTTTAATGGTAGCCTTTTAGGTTTTGACTGTAGGCTAGCACTTTAATAAAGGAGCTTGTAAAGTGAAATTAATAATAATAATAATTTTATCCAAAGGCTGCAGGGTGAATGTCTTTTCAAGGCTGGTTTTTCTTATTTTTCATACAACTTTAATTATTATAACAATATTCACTTCTTAGATTATGTTTGATAATATTATTTAAACTCTTGATAGCGGTCTAGTAAATAAATATAGGAATAACCCAATTTTATCACTAAGGACGTTATTAGATACATTAATTATGCTGACTCTCCTATGGAAATCAAATTTCTATGTATAGTCTGAGATCAAACCAGAAATTATTTAATTTTGAATAAGATTTCACACACAGCCTTTCAACTTTAGTTTTCGATGAAGTATCTGCTGCCAACAACTTTTGCATTCATGCGTTAGCAGTCGAAACGTAATCACTGCTGTTTGTTCTATTATTTGCCAATCTTATAAAAAAAAAAGTTGTTAAAAAAACTACATAGTATTGCAAACAATAAGAATCGAACTCGTAGCTTTTAAAGTCATATTCAGGCGCACACTCCTTTCAACTATAAAATAAAATTAAATTCTAATTTTTATATTTTTCTAGGGGATGAATAAATCAATCTACTTCGTAACATCACTAATATGAAGTTGAAACTGGGCACACAATATGGCTACTAGTTAATAACCCAGCGTTTAGCACGTTTATGATTTACTAATGGCACCACTCTGAAGTCACCTTGACTCATTATGTCCACATTAACCACGACGCCGTTAAACCATCGTTAAACACTAATGGCGCTAATTTACTATCCGCATCAGGCTAGCGGCCCCGTGATGAATGAGCGTGACGTACGCCACTGTTGCATAAAGCGCTCCCCTCCCCTTTCCTTCACTTTGCCTTTCTCTATTATAAACTGCCCACACACATATTCACTTTACTCTTCCGGGATGTAAGATACAGTGAAACTGGGAAAGATGTGAAGTAATCCTGAAACGTTACTTGCTAGCCGGTTCAGAAACTTTTTTTTAACAGCATGACAGATTATGTCCTCGGTAAGACAGCCGTCTCAGAGATATATGATGAAAATCGTAGAAGAAGGAGAGAGGAGAATATATTTACTATAGCAAGAGTGCTGTCAGGTAATTGTGAGCGCGTGGAGACGATGTTTCAGGTAATTAGTATTCATGTGTTGATTTCTCCAGCCACAGAATGTACGAAGAGAAAGAGGGAGATATAACACGATCGTGATGTGAGACCGAGAAAGAGAGAGAGGAAGGTATATATGTATGAGCAAAGTTTGCCTGTGGTGGTTCACCTGCTACACTACAGATAATAAACCAGTGTTTTTTTATAGTACTACCTGTTCCACCTTACTTTGCCTGTTTTGTACTGGACAGACACAAAACATCACCGTCTGATGTCCGTCCCCCGTGGGGTTCACTGGTTAGGGAAATCTCAAGAGGTGGGCCCACAACAAATCGAGGATTCTATATAACATAATAATCTCGTATTACTGTAGGGCAGTGCTACCCAAACTTTGGTAAGCGTACCCTCAGGGATACTTGTAGGATAACGGAGTGTACATGACGTACAGATGAGCTTTGCAACACCGGCTCTCTACTTGTTTAGGTTATGCATATATGTACTAATTACGCTAGTATATCAGGGATTAGGAAGGGTGTATTTAAAGAAAGTGTACACGCATTTGCATGGAAGGAGAGTGGAAAATCATTTAGGAAAAACCCTTTCAATACACCCAACTGGGGTTCGAACTTTGATCTCTCAGTCATCGGTTGTCCAATCAATAGCAAGAGTGACGCCCTAGGCCATGCATCCATCGAAGAGGGTGCTTAAGATGCACTAATCATAAAACGTGTGTTGATAATAGTAAGATTGATTAACAAATAAACGCATATTTTGACATGTTATATGATTTTATAAGCCTTTGTTTACCTATGTCATGGATTTGTTTAGCTTACCGCTTAAGCTTTATTAAAATGTCTAACGATCGTTTATACTTAACAAAATACAGTCCAATTTTCATAGGAAGGACAGTTGAAAAAGTATAAACTTTTGTGTGGTCAATATTGATAATGATTTACTATATAGATATGTTATTTTATAAGTATTTTTAATAGCCATTAAAAGTAACCGTTTCAAATAACATGAATTGATTTGTGAATCTATTAAAATTGTTTTAGTAAATTTAGTAACTAGCATAATCTGTTCTTCCTACCAAAATCATACTATAGCTATGCGTTTATAAAGAGAACCTGTGTAAAATACCTTAATTTAGTTTAGTTAGCAAAGTACCCGCAAAGGTGATCTCACATTCCAAAACATCAGTCGCGCCATATATTGTATTGCAAATACTGTAGAAGTCAAAGTTCTAATCTCGGTCTGATGCATTGGAGGTGGTTTTATCCCTATGGCACTTAAATTTTGGATATGTTCATGCCCATTAGATGATAATGTGGGTGCATTATAAAAATATATCCTGCCAATGCATTGCCGTTAAGGTGGGGTGGAAGGAGATGCGATAAAAGGTTTTTGCCGTTTGTATGGCAAAAAATGTTATTGGTGAAAATCAAAAAATACTGTTCCAGTACAAACACATAGTTTAATTTTCTTCACATGGTTATATCAACAGTGCCTGAATATTTATAATGAGCATAAAGGCATTAGATGAGAAACTTTTTAAATGAAGGGAAAAAGTTAACATTAAATTCCAGGACATCCTTGAACAGTGGCGGCTCGTAGCTAAAATTAGTGAGGGTGCTGCTCCAGAAAATTGTTAGCCTTTGTTTTAAAATAGTGTAAAAGGAAAAAAACATTTATAAAAAGAAAACTTATTCAGGAACTTGATATAATCTTAACAAAAAGAATTTTTTTTTTTACTTAGTTTAACTTAAATTGTTACAGTTCAAGCTTGATCTATTCATTTAAAAATGAAATCCATTCTTCTTGTTTTAATTTGCATAAAAATTTCAATAATTTTCTCCTTGAACTCTGATGACAATTGAGGAAATTTTCTCCATTGAAAGTATTGCAAGCGCATTTAGTCTTTACGAATTCATAGTGCTTCTTAAAAAAAGTTTTGATTCTTTTCAATTTTTAAAAGTAGCGCTCTGCCTCTGATGTCGTGGGAATTGTCAAGAGGATTTTTATCAGTTTTGTAATTTCACTAAAAAAATCATCAAGATTATTTTCCAAGATAAATTTCAGCAGTTAAATTAATTTGCAATATTCATTAATATCAGTCCTACAATATAATACTTTTAGTTCAGTTTCAAGCTTTTCTTTATCAATCATGGGATAAATAAGCTTTAGTGGTCAGTACTATCTCTTTTGTGGGATGTTCATTTTTAAATTTAGTGAAGCAATTCTTGTTGAACAATTTAGCAGCTACTTAGTGTTTAGTGGATGAATATCTGTCCATTATATCAACACATATATAGTCACACACTTCTTTAGTTACAGTCACAGAACTTATTTCTTGGGGATGCAAGGCCATGGTTAAAGTTTTCTGTTAAATAAAAGAACTGAAAAAAAATTAATCAAATAGAATATCTGGAAGCAGAATAATAATCTAATTCTACACTTTATCACATTCAAGAATATGGTACACGGTTTTTAAGCACAACACACGCTGAGCAAAAAAAAACCTTTCTTCCACCATCACGACAGGGCCGGCACTTCGAGAGCCACAGTGCTCTCTCTACCTGGCAGTCCCGCCTTCCTCCCCACACCCTCTAATGTGCGCATGCGCACAACAGTCAAACACCACGTCACTGTCACTGTGAAGCGCACAGTTCCATACAAAGATTTTTGTATCTTTTTCATAATTTTTCATAAACTGGGGGATGGCTACTGAAGTACTGACATTAAGCTTAAGGAATATATATTGTACTACAAAAATAAAGAAAGGATTAAAGAAAAAGGACTCATTATATTAAATGTCATCGACAATATCAAGTGGAAATAGGGTGTGCTGCGGTTCCACAGTGCCTATACACGAGCCGCCACTGTGCTTGAAAGATATTCAAGAAATTTGGAGGTCACCATGTAAAGAAAATTATATTTTATGTTTGTATTGGAGGAATAAATTATTTATTTTGGCAAAAAAAATGTGTTCGCATAAAAATCACATAAACACTGGCACCTTCTTGCATCCCCTTCAATCTCATCTTAGCCTTGGTGTTGAAAGTACTTTAAAAAATATTAAAATTATCACAGATTATTTAAAAAGACATTCTCTATCTGTGGTCAAGCTTTAAAAAAATACTTTCTTTTTGCATGTGGTTTGCCTAGCAAATGTATACAAAGAGTGCTCTAAAAATATTTATACTAACAAAAAACAGAAATCAGTGCTTACACAAATAATGTTAGGAATAAACCTTCCCTACTTTTATAAAACATTTCAAAGGTTTTAAATATACTTCGTGGGAAAGCTTCAAAAATATTTTGGTTGGTACTAAAGAGTGAGTGATCTTTAGTCAACCTTAAAAACGACGATCATTAGTATTATTGATGTATTTTAGTTCTACAAGTCTTACTGTCAATTCGCATGATCAACAACTTGCACTAACTTTTTTAAGGGCACATCAATGGTGGATTCATATTAAATATGGAAACAAACATTAAAAAAAACTTGTTCTTTGTGAAAGTCTTTGCAACATTCCTCCAAAGGAGGTATACTTAAGTCTTTCTAATAATAACAAACTGATAACGTTACTAGAAGTGCAGGGTTGTGTAGTTGTTGTGTAGAGTTGATGTAATATAACGCTAACGTTCAAACTTAAATCCAGGGATGATTGGATCACATTCAGTTCCCTTCAAGGAGATAGAAATGTTCTCGACTTAACCGTTTAAGACCACCCCCTTTTCTCAATTTGCAAACTAATTCCAGTATTAGCCTGAATATAAGTGATTTGAAATTATTTTATAGAGGAAACAGAATGAATAAAATACATTTTTTTTAAATGCGCCGGTATCTATCTATCTGGGAAGATATCGCACACGCTTTTATGACCATTTTGCATAACGTGGGAATGTAGGGGACGCGAAAAAGGACCAGTGTTTTTTCAGTTTTTATAGTTTTTTTGCCAGTTTAGATTTAAAAAAATTCTTCAGTACAGAAATAGAGCTTATTAATTATCTTCACAGAGCGAACACAACAGTTTTTTAGTGCCTGTTATGAGCACAGTGACACTAGATGACAAACTTTTTAAATTAATATAAAAATGTCCTTAAATTCCAGGTGAACCTTGCCAGATATTCAGGAATCTATTGAGGAAAATTAATATACGTGTTTCTACTGGAGTAATATTTGATTTCTTTTGACTAAAAAAATATGTTTCTATAACACCTGAAGAAATTACCTAGGCATACCTTTTATCACGATCTCTACATCCTCAGTCTCGCGACAGACTAGACTTAGTGGTTCTCAAATATGAAGGACCCTTGAAAGCAGAAAAATTCCACGGTGAAGCCCTCATAAAAGTTTTTACACCAATTTTTTTGGTTCTATTCTCTTTGTAATCTCACCTTTCGGTTCCTTAAATGTTAAGTGTTTTATATTATGCTGCATGAAAAAGTAATCGAGAAGGCGTTGACTAGGTACAGTTGGTAGTGCCAAGAAGACAAGTCTTTGTTCATTAGTAGATGAGTAATTGTGTTTGTATTTTCTTTTAAACAGTGTCAATTAATAAGTTTTATGTTATAAATGTTATTAAAGTTAAAAGTCTAGTGCTTTTCTAAACATTATGAGCATTTAATAAAGACAGTTAAATTTCACAAATATACCAGTAGAAAACAAACGGAAAACATCACATGTTCTGGCAGTCCCTTTGGCAAATGATCTTTATAAAGATTTTAAAATATTGAGACGGTAGATGATTGGGAGATCGGGGCTCGAATCCCGGATGGATGTATTGCAGAGGGTTCTTCCTCCACGCAAATGCTGGCACAATTAGTCTAAATTCAACATAACCTAATCTTTAACATATCAGTGGGATTTGTACATATGTATGTAGCCCTAACGGGTAGTAAGATATAGTGCTAAATAAAAAGCACATTGCAATTAAATGTTATGCTCGTCTGGACTGATTCGCCGATGATGGGGAGATACGATGTTTAAACTCCAGTCGGGTTTGCGAAGGGTGTTGTTTTTATTAATGGGTTTGACATTCTCCCTCCAAGCAAATATGAATAGCCCAGATGGGTAATAAGACGTGGGAAGAAATAAAATAGCCTCTTTATTGGTCCTGACGGTATTGATTGTTTGTTTTTTTTTAGTCTCGAAGTAAAGTGTAGTTACTTTAAACCAGGTGTCTTCAACTGGCAGCCCGTGGTAACATTATTTGACTCATGAAAAAATATAAAATGGCTAATACAGATATTATATATTTTATATGGTCAAATAACAAAATAAATAGGTATTTTACATTATTTAATAAATTATTTTTGCTTTTCGCATGAAGAAAAGTATTGCGTTATAATACAAAATATAATTTGAACCAGAAAATGATAACTCTAGTAGACAAGACAAATCATGCTACCTCCGGCTAAGAACAATCTAAAAATATGAAAGAACAACAGAGAACCTATTTAATGATAATATTAATCCATAGTGTGAGTGAGTATAGCTGTATAGAAATGAAATAATACGAATATTTTAATATTTATTCAATCCAAATATTGTGGGTAGAATATTGTGGCCCGTGAGCCAACAAGAGACAGAAACTTTGGCCCTTGGACATAAAAAGGTTGACAACTCCTGCTTTAAACTATCTAACTTATATCAATGCCACGTGAACCAATGTTTTTTTATTTAAATAAATGTAGAAACTTGTATATAAATCATTATGACAACCACCACGAAATAATTGGTGATTTAGCTACAACGAAATATATGACTTGCATTTGCATCCTTTTTGAGAATAAATTTTTAAGCACCACGTCTTACTAACTGATCAGGATGTAGCCTACGCAAATGTGCTAACTATGCTAATGATTTAAGGATAATAAGGGTTGAATTTAAAAGAAGTATATCTATATGTGCGTGGTAGGTGACCTGATGGTCTAGGTGTCAGACTTCTGTGCTGGGGGTCCGGGGTTCAATCCTCGGTCCCGGCACAGATTTATCTGATTGCCAAACCCTCCCTTCACCTCTGACAAGACGTGTATTGACCACAACTTGTGAGTGTGAGGAATGCCAGGCCTCTACCGTTGTTCGGATCCCACGTAAAACTGTAGGTCCTCCATTTCATCTCACAATCCCCCTATCGTTACACATTAGCGTAAGTGCGTGTAACCCGAACGGTTAGTAAGACGCGGTGCTAAATAATAATAATAATAATAATAATAATAATAATAATAATAATAATAATAATACATTGATAGCTAATTGTTTCGCTAAGTTTCGCTAACGGTAGCTACGGTCGCTCACACGGTAAAACTGATTGATACCCGATTCAGAAAAGTACGAAAACATTGCTCATAAAGATGGGGTATCACAGGAGCATAAGATTGAATTTTAAGGAAATTAACACATTTTCTCCTGGTGAAAGGATGTAAAATCACGTAGAGAAAATACTTACCACTTCAGTGACTGTTTAGGATTGAATTTTTCCAGTCTCAGTTATAATCTGATACACTAAAAACTATAGTTGACTGAGACTTAATTGATAAAGTGTTGTCAAATAAAATGATTTAAAATTAATTCTTAAGAACCTTTCGACACAATAAGAAATAAATGGCTTTCATATTTATAAATGTTTCGCCCCAGTTTAAAATCAACCTGTGAGATAACCTGTTTTTCTTTCCTCTCTCTCGACTGTAGCAATTCATAATAATGTATTCGTGTATTGACAGTACAGGGCGCATTAATCAAGTTGTTACCTGTGGGCGTGTCGCTAAGCTGGTATATCTGCTTTATCGGGCGATAGCTCCTAGAAGTACTGAGAATAATGTATTACACACCCGTTCATCTATAGGCTTACACATTACACACATTCATAAATACATACATACATATAAATACAGACCTACACATATATAGGATACCACATATTATATATATCCAACACCTCAGCTCATTCGGTAGCGTGTATGCCTATTGAGCTAAGAATCTCTGGTTCATTTCCCGGCGTGGCTGAATTTTTTATCATTGATGGAATGAGGGTTTACTCTTTCACATTGATAAATCAACGACCGGGGACTGGATGTTGTGCCTCTCCTAGTCTTAAGTTATATTATAAGGCAAACGAAGCTACGACAGACTTAAATACGACTTAATTAAAAAACTGACCCAGACCACAAGCTGGAAACCGTAATGAATGTTTATAGATATAAGACTTTATCTAGAGACAATATGTGTAAGTCGATAAAAATATGTAAGTCATTGTTTTTATATACATATATGAACTTATTTATCGGCCATATGTGTAAGTTGATAAATATGTAAGTCATTGTGTGTATACCATGACTTACATATTTATATCAACCTACACACATGGTACCTAAATAAAGTCTTACATATACACACAATTGTATATATATATATATATAATGACTTACATATTAAATCAATTTACACATATGGCCCCTAAATAAAGTCTTACATATAGGCGATACATAATTACATGCACGCTTACATAATAATGCACTTTTTACTTTTTTCTTACCACGTCTTTATACCTGTTCGAATTTTGCTCATTCATTATTTATGCTAGTAGAAAGTACACCACAACCCTATCATGAAAGCTACACCATGGTGGAATAATGCAAAGTAGGCTTGCTTCCTTACAGGGTAGGCTAAAGGTACTTGTGACATAATTTTACCAAATATACAAAACAAAAACAAATATTTTAGACACAAACATATATTTAATTTCTCCCCGTCTCACTGTTGGTTAGTGAAGAATGCAGAAGACCACCCTTCATTACGATTTCAAGTTAGAGCGTAATCGCGTATCTAATTTCCTGGCTAATAGGCCATGTGATATGCTATTAGCACGAAATTCTGTTCAATTTACCTTTGTAAGCCTGTTTTCTCAACGATAACCTCTTCTTTGATTAAGACCACCTCTAAGTAACAACACACAGCAATTTTCAAACTAAGAGATTCACATTTCTTTGAATCTTATCTTTTAATTTAATATAATTTATATTATGTAATTATTTTGCATGTAATCTGTGAATTGCACTTTTATTCATAATTATATACGATACGGATCTTAACTACAAAGTTAAATTATAAATTTAGAAATGTTGTTTTAATTATTACTTTTTAAACCAGGGATACTTATTTATGTTTAGTAAGTGGTAGAAATTACGTAGATTATTTAAAGGAGGTACACCAATATTAAAGTATAAATAAAAATATAATAGAATATGTTGGTCAACTGGATTGAGTTTTGTAATAACTTTCTTTTTAATATTCATTTTAAGTAATTTTCATGTTTAGTTTGGCCAGATTAACATGCATATATTAGGTTGCATCATCGCAACATGTATCATATTTTAAAATAAAATGTATCTTTAAATTTTAGATTGACACATTCATTGCTCGTGCTGTAATTCGCTATTAAGATAACATGTTATTTTGCTGAAATTGCTGTCAGTCATTTCAAACTCAAATAATAACATAGTATTACTAATATAATAGTGGAGAATATTCCAAGCGCCCAAGAGGAAGCAACTTTATATCAAAAGCGCACAGGGAAAAATCAACACTTGCTTAACTTGGCAACATGCCAAACATGTATGGTAAACAGCCCCCTTATTCTTTACAATGGCATAGGTTAGGTTTATAAGTGGCTAATTCACCAAACTAGTGATAGCTGTAATTTCTGATAAATATACATTTCTTCCTGTTTTGCAATATGGGGCTAAGAGGCTACAAATGGTGCGCTTTGATGCACCTACCTGATAAGCTCCTGATATTCTCCAAAGCAGGTACACAAATTCGGCCTGTGCGCCTTCAGTACGTAGCATAATATAGTACGCTAGTCGTTTTACATAAACACTCATCCATCGTCAATTATTATTATTATTATTATATTTACTCTTTAATCCTGGTGCTAGTTATCTAACATTTAAATTATCTAACTTAGGCCTATGTGAAAAATATGAGAAGTGTCATTTACAAAATACTGGTTGATGTACTGTACTTGACAAAGGTGAGTATCTAAAAGCACATAGTGGAAAAACTGATTCATTACAAACAGTTTATATTGAAACACAGACTCTAGAGTCAGGTGTACTAACCGCTGGTCCAACATTTCTGGCAATTAGTTGTTAAGAAATTAATATAAATAAATCTGGACACTCCTGACTTTAGACACATATCTGTAAACTGTGAACCCTTTCGGGGTCAAACATTTTTATCATAGCTTTTGAGAAAAATAGCACTGTTAAAAAGTAGTAGACCTATATCCGCTTTTAGGTCACAGTCCTACTTTTAACAGAGCAATTTGGTGACCTAAGCCGTACATTAAGGGAAACGTGTAGGGCTGTGTATTTGGATTGAGCTTAATATATCATGAACCAAGTAATGAAAAATTCTCGTTATTGTTAAATTTCCGAGAATTAATGAGGGGTTAACCTACGTTTTTATGAGACCATTACTTTTTAATTGTTTTTTTACTTATATATAAGTTACGGGCATTTTTTTAATCTCTATGAGCAATCTTCTGCCAATTAAACGATCAAACTCTTTTTTTAATATTATTTTTATTTATAAGCTTATTAATATAAATCTGGTGATTTTTGAATATTTTTACATGAACATAACAATTTAGGATAAAACACGCTTCCATTAAATAATAATATTTTTTCTAAAATAGTATTACCCAGTTTGATTAAAACGTGCTTATTTTAAGAGAGTAGCAAACAAACTAGGACGGTTTAGTTCAAACGATCCCAAAGAATTGAAATAACTTTACTAGAATGGGATTTTTAGTGAATGCAAAACTTGCGCATTATTTTTTCTTTCCAATCAGGTATTTATAACTATAATATATTCTGTGAACAAACTAAATCTTAAATTAAAGATATGTCATACTCGACCTTAAAGATCTAGTTCATAAAATACCTATTTAAAAATTTAGCTCTAGCAAATTTGATTAAACTTAACTAAGGATAATCAAAAGATTCCCACCTAATACAGAAATTTTTTTGATAATTAAAAAAAAATCTTAAAATATATATATTTGTCTCAGTTCAAATCCCAGCCGGTTATAATGATAGAGGAGAAAGAAGAATATTCAAATTAAAGTTTCCCCAGCGCTTTTGCAAGCGAGTTCTAGTGAATTTCCTCTTATTTAAAATCCTCATCCTAATTCTTTATATTGAGTCTTTAATTTGGGATGGAAGGGGATGCGATTAAAGGCCAGTGCTTTTGCAGTTTTTATGGCAAAGGATTTTTTTTTTGTCAAAATAAATAAAATATTGCTTTAGTACAAACATAAAAGTTATTTATCTTCCGATGTTGACCTCAAAATTCCTTGAATATCTGTTAAGGGTGTCCTGGAATTTAATGACAACTTTTTCTCTTTATTATAAAAAGTTTCTCATCTAATGCCAACATGCGCATGATAGATATTCAGGAATTGTTGATACAAACATGTGAAGAAATTTAGACTATGTTTGTACAATATTTGATTTATTTTGGCCAAATACGTTTTGAATTAAAAACTGCAAAAACACTGGCCTCTTATCGCGTCCCCTTCCATCCCAATTTAATGGTCCTTTGTATTAAGCATTCAATTTATTTTTTTCTAAAATAGATCTAGCGTGCGTGTGCAGACAAATTTGTCGACAATGTTTTGACCCACAGCAGTGAGAACACGGACTAGACATCAATCTTATTAAGTCTTGTTTTCTGGTGATGGGGAGGCCTGTGTTCAAATCTTGGTTGAGAGCACTGAGGGTTATATTTGTTTATGATTATTCCATACGGATGTGAGTATATTTAATTTAAGCTCTACCATCTCCACCCTAACTAATTAAAGTAATTGAATGCGGATAGCCAAGATAGAAATCAAGATGCTGTGCAAAGACAAATAAACAGCGTTTAGATTCTCTATTTCTCTATTCCTTCTTCGTGGACTTTTCTTTTCCTTTTTTCGTGGCTAGCTTCGGTGAAGTTACCTCCCTTTGCCCGGAAGCAAGAGACCAAATACATTGTAAAAGTGGAACCTAGTTGCAAAGTTGAGGGGTAAGGCAAACCACCAGAGTGGACCCGCAAGGCAAGCGTCCCCGCCACATGTTGTTCCAACTGTTTACAAACATTACGACATGACATGTGTTCGTGTGGTCAAGAGTACTAGACTAACCTGCGGACATGTCGAGGCATTGAGCTATGCGTGTACATGACATAACCTCAAACCTCGCCACACTTTTCTCACCTCTAGAGTGAAGAGCGATAGGTTTGGTGGGTAGGAGGGAACAAGGTAAGCGGTGCAATGTTGTAACACGTGTTGCCTTATCAAAAACCATGAAACCATGGCCCATCCCTCGGAAAAACACAGAATTCAACTAAACTGTAGAAACTGCTCTTGGAGGGAACTTAAAAACAGATGTGACCTTTGAGGGAAGCTTTTTTATTACATTTAACATTTTTTTTTTTTGCTACGAAACTAACTATACTTTTTGGACTAACACTTTATTGTTCTAAACTATCCAAAGTTTTTTTTTTCAATATTTAATAGCTTGTAAAAAAAATACTGTTGTGTTGATTTAAGTTTTAAAATATGGTTAACATTGATCACTATCCACTATTTTATTTATTCATTTATTTAACTGTCTTTATTTACTCTGGTGAAGTTAAGGAGTAAGTAACAACTGTTGTTACAAATTGCTTTTAATTAGAATTCAATCCATTACATATCTGGCATCTCATTACAACTACATTTTAAGTTATACATACAGAATACAGAAAATACAAAATAAAATACAAAACTTTAACGAAATGCCATTTGCCGTTAGCTGTTAAGGCCCTTTCATACACGCAACATTATGTCGAGCGTCATGAAAAGGCTGGGAGGAATTGAAAAACAGAATCAGGGTTCCCAATCTATTATTTTCTATCGAGATGGATCCATGTGTTATTTACCTTCTATTGAAAGAACTTCGTAAAAAATGGCGTAAGAAGCTGTCAGTGCATCCAAATGCAAGTAATTTCAAGGGAGCGTACTATAATATATACCAGAAACTTAAGAATGACGACCAAAAGTTCTTAAATTACTTTAGGATGTCAATTACACCATTTGATGAGCTCTGGTTCAAATTTAAAAGAACACTGGCAACAAACACGACTTTGACGGAAGGAATAGAATTTCTACCCGAAATAATTTAAATGCAAACTTTTTAATAAAACAGTAAAGCTAATTATCTTAACTGAAACTAAAATTAATTAACAAATTAAAATAAAGTGCTACTATTTTGATCAAAATAAAGCTATAATATTTTCATATGTGCAAGGGGCACGCTTTTTGTTCCACCTAGTTTTATTATTTGAAATGTCTGGGGTAACAAAGCAACTTTTTATCAAACCTTGTGAAACTAAACAAACCTTTATTGATTCTTCTTATTTATAAAACTGTAGGATTACAGATATTGTATTATTATTATTATTATTAGCACCGCGTCTTACTACCCGTTCGGGTTATACGCACTTACGCTAATGTGTAATGGTAGGGTGATTATGAGATGAAATGGAGGACCTACAGTTTAACGTGGAATCCGAACCACGGTGGAGGCCTGGCATTTCTCACATTCACAAGATGTCTTGTCAGAGGTGAAGGAAGGGTTTGGTAATCAGATAAATCTTTGCCGGGACCGAGGATTGAACCCCGGCCGCCAGCATAGAAGTCTGACACCCTACCCCTAGACCACCAGGTCACCAATAAAGATATTGTAAATCTAGCTGCTGAACTGGTATAAAGTAAATATGTTGATGATAAAAACATTAAAATACACCCTAGGGGGAATTCCCTCCTAGTCTGCTAAAGTTCCCTCCTCAGAATATCTGTAATCTCGCTCACTTATAATTATTATTTCCGTTTTCCACTCTCCCTCCACGAAATTGCGCGTTCATTTCCTCTAATTTAACCTTCCCGATTCCTAATTCATTAGAGTAATTAGTACTTAAAGCGTATAACCCGAACGGGTAGTAAGACGCGGTGCTAAATATTATAATTAATTATTATTTCAAAGTGGAAAAAAATTGGTAACAAAAGTACACTGAGGTTGGCTCCCCTGCGGTCTAGCCAACACAGCGACACGAAAGTTAACGCCTGTATAAAAGGTTCCATTGAAAATAATGTTTTTTGAGCTCACCTCACGTCATTCATGTCGCGGCGTTTTCTAGATTACGACGACGACACTTTTCGGAACGCCGTGACACGAACGACACGCGACAGAGTATAAAAGCACCCATTGCCTCCTGTGTATTTATAGAACTCTTGACATCGTGTCGTCGCTTGTCACCTCGACACAAAACGCCTGTATATAAGGACCCTTACTCATTTAACACCACCTATGGCGCACGTGCGACTTAAGGATTGTCATGGACTCAATTATCTTTGCACCCCAGTAAGTAACAACTTGTATTACAATCAAGCCAATTACAAAATTATTCGTAACAAATAAATATTAATAATTTAAAATAAATAGCTCAATGAACGAAAATATGACTACACTAATACATATTAGTAACCAAACAATCAGAAAATATCATACAAATCAACCTGACCCACAATCACTACTAGTATTATAACTATTATTATTATATTTTAAAAAAACTTTATGGCGTCAGCCGCAAACTAGGTATACCGACCGAGAGGCCGCCACATTTTAGCGAAACTACTGCCAACATTTGTGGATAGAGAATGTTATGGTCAGCACACACAAAAAAAACTCCGGCCGTGAATCTTAGTTTTCTAGACCGGATCCTTTACTTATTTGTTCAAGTATTTTCTCATTCGTTTTCCCGAGGCTGAGTTAGATCCCATTCCAAACCCACTGCTTCACATAAAAACCTATAAACGCCACGGATAGAACCCGGAACCTCTGACTAGTATTATTATAACGTTATCAAAACAATCTATCAAAACTAACGTCTTCATATTATAAAACTTGACGTATGAATATATTAAAGAAGCTTTAGTAAATTAACTGTCAAACTACCATGATCTTAAATACATATACCTGGTTAAATACATTTTATAAGCTTTATATGCTCTTAAATAGTTATAAATCTTAATCAATGGTCCCAAACCTTAGTTTCCAAATATAGGCTTTAAATAGACTGGATTTACTATATATAACCAGGAGGTTGAGGTTCAAATCTTGGTCAATTACAAAAAAGGTGGTTTGCCACAGGTCATTTATCTCCGGGTTTTTTTTTCTGTCTCTTCTCAAATGTGGTTACACTTCCCTTAAACTAGCTACATCATCCCTAACCCCTATATTAGGTCGTTATTAACAACGAACTCGTTTCGGTGGCCACGTTATCTAACGCGCTACTCTCGTGTTGGACTAGACTGCCCACGACGAGGAGATTGGGGTTCGATCCCGGTCGGGTGCAGTGAGGGTGGTTTTCCCTAAATGGTTTCCCACTCTCCTTGCAAGCAAATGTGGGTGCACTTCCTCTCAATTAACCTTCATAATTCCTAAACCATTAGTGTAATTAGTACTTAGGCTTATAAACCGAACGGGTAGTAAGACGTGGGGCTAAAAATATAACAACGATGTTAAACGTATTAATTGAAAACAACGTATTTATAAATCACGTATTAAATACCTCAATTAACAATTATTCATCTTAAACCCCGCATTAGTGGGTGAGTGGACTAATCATCAAGTTGTATTAGTCTGGTTCAATAGTGATGTGGGGGTCGGGGTGGGTATCAATAAACTCGCTGCAGGTCTATTGTTTACATACCACTGTCTATCCATCAACTCGCCGCAGGTCTATTGTTTACATACCACTGTTTATATATCAACTCGCTGCAGGTATATTGTTTACATACCACTGTCTATCCATCAACTCGCCGCAGGTCTATTGTTTACATACCACTGTTTATATATCAACTCGTTGCAGGTCTATTGTTTACATACCACTCTTTATCTATCAACTCGCCGCAGGTCTATTGTTTACATGCCACTGTTTATCTATCAACTCGCCGCAGGTCTATTGTTTACATCCCACTGTTTATCCATCAACTCGCCGCAGATCTATTGTTTACATACCACTGTTTATATATCAACTCGCTGCAGGTGTATTGTTTACATCCCACTGTTTATCCATCAACTCGCCGCAGATCTATTGTTTACATACCACTGTTTGTATATCAACTCGCTGCAGGTGTATTGTTTACATCCCACTGTTTATCCATCAACTCACCGCAGGTCTATTGTTTACATCCCACTGTTTATCTATCAACTCACTGCAGGTCTATTGTTTACATCCCACTGTTTATATATCAACTCGCCACATTCCTTTGCCAGTCAGATAACCATCGACTCCCCACGTATCTCCCTTACTCGATGGTTATGGCATCCCGCATCCTTGCGCATCGTTTTATCGTAAATATCTACCGTGATTTTGTGGAACGAACTAGCCTAACCTAAACTAATCTAGCATTAATATGGATATATTTGAGCTTTCAGATAGTCTTCGACAATTGTGCTAACGAGGAATAGAATTTTCTACCTTTAATATGGGTCAATAAAAAAAGCCCTTGTACTAGATGCTAACGATCTCATTTGTATCACTTCAACACCTCTATATTCCTCTAAAAATTGAGTGTGATGAGTTGATCGCATTTCTAGGATAATCAAGTTTGGTTAGCTGGTGATTGTTGATCGGGGTTGAAATCCCGGCTGAGTGTACTGAGGATGTGTTTTTCTTAAACGGTCCCCCATTGTACCTCCACGTCAATGAGGATTAATTTCCTATAAATCCTGCCTTCTTCAACCTTATGACCTTATTGTAATGAGTTGTGGATAGCAGGTAAGGGTGCTAAGCTAAGGCGCAAAATAACTTAAAAATAACACCTCTTGTTTTTCAACGCCAATATAAAATACATAACACGGTGAGCATTCACTCAGCTGCGTCATGCACCCAATATCCGGCCTGTTCCTTTTATCACGGTCACTCCACCTTTAGGGCTCATTTCCTCTCGTCCCACGTTTTTCTGTTATTTATACACCCCAATTGAATACCATTGTTTAATAAACTCCTTGACACAAATAGGGAAGACAGAGCGAAGGAGAGAGATACCATTAATTCATTGACAGCAGTGTTAATCAAACGCCAGTCCGGAATGTACTATTATTCATTTATGGTGATTAAGTCACCAACTGCTAGACCTATCATTAAGATGGGGAGTTAAAGGTGGTTCACAAAGCTGCTTTATGTAGTCTTGAAAATTACCGTGATTAAAACAAAGGAAGGGGCTGAATTAGGCAACCCTACTTCACTACTTAGAATCTTATTATAGCGAACAAAGGGGGTGAGCGCTTTCTACCCCTTCTGTCCGTAACTTAGACGCCATGCTTTGAACTAAATATAACTAATGTGTTGAAACTCTTTGGCCGAACTAACTCACAGCACTATTTTTTTTTTCATATTCCTTTAGGTTTATAAATTATTTAGTTAAGGTGGGAGTGTAGGGTATGCGAGTTAAGGGTAGTGTTTTTGCAGATTTTACAGAAAAAAATTTTTTTTACCAAAATAAATAAGATATTGCTTCAGAAGAAATATAATTTTTGATTTTCTTCACATGGTGATAAGAACAGTCGTTGAATATCTATCATGGGCATATTAGTATTAGATAATAAAACTTTTTAATCGAAGACAAAAACTGGTTATTAAATTCCATGACAAACTTGACAGATATTCAAAAATGGTTGAGTTCATTCACCATATGAAGAAAATCAAACTCTATGTTTCTAATGAAGAATTGTTTTACTTATTTTGACCAACAATTTTTTGACACAAAAACTGTAGAAACACCGACCGTTTCTCTCGTCCCCTACATCCTCACCTTAGCGAGCGATATGAACAAAATATGTACAAAACAATGCTATCATAAGAAAGTTATATTTTTATAGAAAGAAAAGATACTTGATTTACTTTAGCATATTCACACATCAAGTCATAATAGCTGACTGGTAATCGATATCATCAATACCTATAAAATAACACTAATAATATAAATATTTTTTAGCACCGCTCGGATTATACGCCTATGTACTAATTACACAAATTGGCTAGGGATTAGGAAGGCTTAATTTATAGTAAGTGCACCCACATCTGCGTGGAGGGAGAATGAAAACCACCCTAGGTGCACCCGACCAGGATCAATCTCTAATATTCCCGTCTTTGGCAGTTAAGTCCAAAACGAGATTAGCGAGTTAGACCACGCGGCCAACGAATCAGGTAATATATTATTATTATTTTGCACCGCGTCCTGCTACCCGTTCGGGTTATATGCTTTAAGTACTAATTACGCTAATGGATTAGATATTGGGAAGGTTGAATTAGAGGAAGTGAACCCGAATTTGCATGGAGGAAGAGTGGAAAACAATTTAGGAAAAACCACCCCCAGTTCACCCGACCGAGATTATAACCTCGATCTCCCCGTCCTCAGCAGTCGAGCTCAACACGACTAGCGCGTTAGACAACTACACCACCGAGGCGGGAAGGTTAAATATTAAATTATATCAATGTTGACAGTAAAAATATACGTTTGTATTTGCTAAAAGTCTCATGCTATGAACACTGATCGGCAGATCAAATTTTGACTAAATCGATGAGTCTTATTATATTTAGTTTAGGATATGATGTGTAGCATAAATGTTCTTATTTGTGGGTAAAGTGTAAGAATATTGTTGTATCATTGGTGAAATTGGGGTTTCTCCCTGTCAGGGTGGGGGATTAATGGCCGGGGGATTAAGAGTTTTGTTTGTTCTATGTTGAATTAGTTTATAAGTCTTGTGCTGATATAATCAGTCGGTGCAGAAAGCCTCAAATAAAATGTAAAAAAAGGTAAAAGATCAAACTCGTCTTTTAATTCTTTTAATGACACAAACCGTTTTAAATACCGTAAATAAACGTGGTTATTTAATAAAAACTATCACACTGTGGCATTGTCCTTCAGACCAAGTATGCTCACCTATTATCGGGCGACTAACTCGCACTTAGAAGGGGGGGGGCTAGGGGGGTGATCACTTCAGTGGCCGAATCGTCTAATGCATCACTCTCGTACTATACTGGCTTGCTGACGACGAGAAGGTCGGGATTCGAATCCTGGTTGGGTCTGATGAGTCTAGTTTTTTTACTAAATAGTTTTCTCCCCTCTCCTGCCACGCAAATGCGGTTAGATTGCCTGTAGAACGCTTCCTTCCTCATCCCTAGCCCATAAGAGTAATTATAATTATATTCATATAACCTGAACAGGTAGTAAGATGCGGTGATAAAAAAAAAGAGGAGAAACAAAGCCCTAGCTAAATTGACAGAAACATCCGACAAGCCTTGTTTGTCTTTTAAACACCCCAACAACTGAAGTTTATTTTAAAAAAAACACAAAATAATACTCAGCCACTTTCGTGTTTCTTGCGTTTCTCAGAGTCAAACTGTTGAGAGCATGGTTGGCATAGGGGAGCGGTGAGGGAACTAAACGTTTGGTTTTGGTGTCTTGTCCATACAATATCCGTGCGTAGACTGCGTAAACACGCGCTCATTGCGTATTCGTCTAAGCGCTTCTTCCGCGTCACTGTTGTCTCCGCCGTCATTTCGATGCTCTTCTCCTTTCTGTTTGTTTAAAGTCTAAATAAGCATCCGTTCAAATAAAAGGTTGGCGCCCAAATGCCGGGAGAGGAAGGAGAAGTGATGCCTTAACAAAACTTGAGATGGGGAGTTGGTTTTTATTTTATTTTTTTGGAAAGGGGTTTAAAGATTCTAATTCAAGGAAAAAAACTTAAAACTTGTGTATTTGACTGAGAGAAAACAACTTCCTTACTTGAAAACAAATCGTCGCTAATTTAATTATGTACAGTCTAATTTTCATTGGAAGGGCCTTATCTTAACGCAAGAATAGTTACTAGATCTACTTCCACATATTTATACGTCAAGTTATATGATACTCAGCTGTCACTTTTGATAAATATTATTAATATGGTCTATTTACTAACACTATCAATATATTAAAATGCTATCAATGCTTACTGTATTTTTTATTTATTTTTCTAAGAGTTTCATTCTGTGAGAATTGGACTGTAGACACGTAGACCTTTCCCATTTACCTTTAAAACCCCCCACTCTGCGGGGCTAACACGTTTTGTCGCAGGTTAAATTAAATGATTATTCAGTATTGTTACCTATTAATTATTATAATTAGCTCGGAAACGGTTAGTTTGTTACTTGGGTGAACTTTGATCTAAATTACTTGTGTTTGACCTTCAGCTGTGTTTTTTTTAATAGAAGGATAATATAGAGTATTTTGAATAATTTTATTTCAAAATGGGTTGGATTGTTTCAATATTACTGATCTTACACTCTATATTTTTGGAATATCTTATTTAAATGAGATTGTAATTAATATGGTTTTGAAAAAACGTGCCTTTTCTAAACGTAGGACTTCCTGAGTCAGAATAGAGTTAGCTGACAAGAGAATACAATCTAACTTAACACTACAATTTTAGTCCCTCGATACCTCACGTCTTACTACCTGTCCGGACTATCCGCATATTTCACTAAGAAATTAAAGATGAGAAGGGTAGAATTTTAAAGAAATTGCATCCGAGTTTTCTTGGTGGCTGTGTGGGAAACAATTTAGAAAGAAACTCGATACACAGGATTCAAATCCTACATCCCCAACACTAGCAAAACGTATAATACGAGGCTGACGTCTTCGTCCATCATCTCACCAGTGCGGATCACAAATTTTACATTCAGGATTATTAATCTGGGTATTAGATTAATTCCAACACCTATTTAAAATGGCATTAGCGAGTAGAAGAGATAGTAAAACCGCAAAACCTCAAGTGGAGAATCACCGCCAAGGAAACAAGCCGAAATTTGAACCTAAGCTCACCACCAGCAATCGGTTGGTTGTGATATCTCTAGACTGGTGCAGTTCTAATAATTCGTCGTGGCATCGTTATGAGTTGTTTTTTTTCACCGCCTTAAAGTCAAATTCTGACTGATCGGTTATCAATTATTTTCAGAGTGAGAATTAAAGTGAGGAAAAAAAAGAGGAGACTTCCTCACCTCTTCCCTTGAAATCTGTTTCCTCATCTTTCTCGTGAAGTGTTGTCCTTATCCCCACCCGAAATGTTTTCTTTTCATTCTCTTCCCAATTATTGCTAAAATATATATGATTATTCACTTATTCAAATAGCTCATAAATGTACTGTTGTGTTGATTAAAAAAAAGTGCCTACTTGCTTCGGTGGGCACGTGGTCTAGCGCGCTAGCCTCGCAGTAGATTATACTGCCGATGATGGGGAGATCGAGATTCGAATCTCAATCCAGTGTACTAAGGGTGGTTTTTTCAAAATGATTTTCCGTGCAAATTCGGGTTCACTTCCAATTAATATAGCCTTCCAAATACCTAAAACCATTATCGTAATTAGTAATATTATTATTTATTTTTCATCCATCCCGACATCTATAGGGTAGTTCAGTACTTAAGTCTACTTACATATTTTTGTCTACATCATCTATTATATCATATCCAATTTTTAAACAACGATTAAATTATGTAATTTTCACCTAATCTAACTGTCTCTATAATCCTACTATATAGTTTTTATCCTACTGGTTGGTCAGCCCCCTGTATTTAATAGGTTACATAAGGGTGTAACCCAAACGGATAGTAAGGCGTGGTGCTAAAGAAAGAAAGAGGGTTCTTACCTGGTAAGATCCTTAGCCCGCTAGAAAGAATTGAAGCAATCTTACGTTTCTTATGTTATAAATTTTTTCGAGAAACTTTAGTGGTGTAAGGTAAATATTAATGGCATTTTTTATTTGTTCGTTTTTATGTTCATGCAAAAATAAGTAATTTGGAAGAAGTTGTTACATCAAATGAAATTTTAAATTATTATTATTATTATTGATATTTTGTATTCTTATCATTATTAATTACTTTTTTTGTAACTATTCATCATTATATAACATTATTTAGCCATTTTTTAATATCTTATTTTCTCGTGTAGATATATGTATTTGTAAAGTACTTGTGTACTTTCAGTGCTGGCCTGTTACAGGTCTTACGACTGTTGGCCAGCACTATAATAAAGGAAATTGAAACTATTTTTATTATTAGCACCGCGTCTTACTACCCGTTAGGGCTATACGCACTTACGCTGATGTGTAATGGTAGGATGATTGTGAGATGAAAAGGAGGAGCTACAGTTTAACGTGGGATCCGAACCACGGTGGAGGCCTGGCGTTCCACACATTCACAGGTTGTGATTAATACACCTCTTGTCAGAGGTTAAGTTTTAGAAAGTTGGCACTAGCTTTGTCCCATAAAATCCCGGTAGTGTGCAAGGGGTGTTTTTTCCCTTAACAGTTTTCACCGAAGTTTGAACTTTCTCTTTCTAAGAAAAAACTGGTTGCATGTAGTCTTAACAACCATACTTATCCCTTCCTCCTTAGATTATATCAATAACCCTTGAGCTAAACGTATCAATTAACAAAGAGCATTTGTACCAATTTGGTGGCCATATGGTACACGGTGTCACTTTCACAATAGATTAAATTGCTGATGACGGGTAGATCGTGGTTCGATCCCAGTTGGATATACTGAGGGTATTTTTTCCCAAATTGTTTCCCACTTTCTATTCTCACAATTATGGATAAGCCTACACTGCCTTTAAATTTGACATTTATTATCCCTAACTCATCAGAGTAATTAGTGCATAATATAATCGTATAACCAGAATGAGTAGTAAGACGCGGTGCTAAAAAAGATATGGTCTTTTAGTAAAAAAAAATTCCCCCACTCTTTACTGCTCAAACTTAAAAAAAAACTACTTGTCATCAAAATTTACTATTTGCACCACGGTAGTCGTGCGAGCTCAGCTAGCTGATCGCCCACTGGCTTAGACGGATTCAAAACATTTAATTTGAAACTACAATAAATTAGTTAAATGAATTAATTTAATGACATACTCTCCAAGTATTCTCAACTGGTTTGAGCTGATCTAGTCCTGTCCGAACCGATGGGTGGCAATCCTTGTTCCTCATGAAAGCAGGTTGCCAAAACTATACTTGTTTACAGTCTGTGAAGGAAATGTATCTCGCAGTGCTGCCATCTGCACGTGCTCGGGTGTCTTGCCTTTATTCAAATATGAACATACCCACGACGATGAGTACGTTGGTATTAGCAGCATTCTTATACTATTCTTCTAATAAACTTCTTAAGGAGGGTACGGACGTAGGGGACGCTAAAAAAGGCCAGTATTTATGCAGGAATATATATACAGGCTTTTTAAACGAAGATAAAAATTGGTCATGAAATTTCACTTCACGCTTGACATATATTCAACAACTGTTGAGTTGACTTGGATAAGAAAATTAAACTCTTATGATTTTACCGGAGAGCTATTTGATTAATTTTGACAAAATACATGTTTTGCTATAAAAACTGTAAAAATTGGCTTGCCTTCCCTACACTCCCGCCTTAAAACTCAGTTGAGAAGGGAGGTTAGCAAACAGATTGCCGAAGGGGGAAAGGAAATAATATCAGCCCTACCTCCTAAAGACTCGCAGTTCCCTCTGAAATTATTGATGATATCTGATACAAAAAGTACTCTTTCCTTGCTAAGATTTGCAATTACTTCAGGGGTTGTCACCTAATATAACCGGGAGAGAGAAGTTAAAATTATTTCCGTTTGACCTGCAGTACCCTCAGAGGCTGTAGCTGAATATAGCAGGCGTCACCTGCAGAGTAAACGCCGAGCTCAGGTGAGGCGAGGTAAGACAGAAGAAACCGGCTGCCGGCCGATACTAAACCATTCACCCTTGTAGACCTGCGTTGGGCGAGCTGGGAACATACGCACGTGACACGCATAGTAAGCGGCCATCATGAGTGCGTGTGTTTGTCTCAGCATGGGGGTCGCAACCCACGCGAGTCCCGATGAAAGAAGGACAGGTCATTTCTATAAGTATCGCAACCCACAAGGCTAGAGAGTGTTTGGCAAGCTTGACTTTGACACTGAAGGATGAGTGACCTGCGTTATTGTTTAACATATATTTTTTAAATAACATAATTTGGAGAATACTTGTGCAACACCTTTAAATATACTTTGATGATTCTTTAATAGTCGTTTGTAGTAAATGATTGCTTGCATTTAAAAAAAAATTAATTTCATAATAACATTAATTGAATATTGCTACATTAATTTCGAAATTTGTTTTTAATTTTTGTGTCTAACTAATCTATTTGTGTTCAAATAATGAAAAGTTTTAAACTTACCATTGTGATGTTATGATTTTATCCACCCTTTGAACTAATTTATATTTGAATATTAATGTTCTGTGTTATTATTTTTCTTGTCTAGAATGAAAATTTAATTTATTGGTTATTGCAAAACATTTCACTGTCCTTATCTTGATCAATAATGGATGGACCATCTAACAGGACTTGTGATACTAACAAGATACATAAGTAAACTGTGAAACTTTTTGGAAGATCACGTGGTAAATAATGTTGGTCAAGATTGTCGTGACTGACACCATCGCGTGATAGTCCTTTTCATAAGGGGCCGTCCTTAAATTTCGTAAGGTTTATTGTTGAAGGGGGGCAGTATTTTCTTATATTTCCTTACGAAAGATTTTTTTAATCAATATTTATGGTGAAACAAAAACTTTTAAACCTTCATTTTTGTCGGAAAATATATATATTAGTTATATGATTTCACTTATATCTAGTTTACTTATGATGGTTAACACCTAATTCTACTCTAGGACTAATTAGATCATTCTAAAATTTCATATCACTCTTTTTGTTACCAATCCTTAAGTATAAAAATAATCAAACGATTAAATAATCCAATTTACCGAATAATTAAATATTAAGTAAGATAGGGGGGCAGGGAAGAGTGGGAAATTTTACTCTTCTTTACGTGGGGGGAAGGTTTTTTTCAAAAATCATGAAAAAAAGCCTTGCATTATTTAAGGACGGCCCCTAACAGCATAATGTTAGAAGGTGTCACACTGTAAGGTTAGTTAATTTTACTTTAATCTACTATAAAATAAATAAAGTTTTCTCTAATGAATATTTTCATATGCTTATTTCTTAAATTAATATAGTCCTTCACCGATAGGATGCGATTATAGTATTGTAAAATGCGTAACATGTAAAACGAATGCGTGATATGCTTATCAAAGGAAAATAAAGTACTCTGTTGTGCATATGAGACTTTTAAATATTAAATACATATATAATTTTAGCACTCATATTTATCAATTGGTGAATCAAAAGAACTACAAAATTGCCTTTCCAGGGGTTTGACCACTAAGTACTGAGCCTCCAAAGTTTGTAACATTAGACCATTTCTTTGATTTCTGTTAGCCTTTTAGTAGCACTAATTGGTTTTTTTATTCATTTACAATCATGCTAGAACAGCTGGTTGTGTTTGATTTAGCTAAAAAAAAAGTCAAAGGGTTAAAAGAAAAATCAAGTTGTTAAAACAAATTACAAGTGAATAGAACTAGTGCTAAGCCACGTCTACTCTAGTTAGTCGGTTATGCTAACAACTTTCCTACCCGTGCTGGTGTTTGCGATACAGAATAATTACTACTATTTATATAAAAAATACGATAAAACATATTTGCTTAGGAAAATGTTCAGCTTTATTTTTGAGAGATAAGCGGTTTAAATACCAAAACCTAAATGTTCGTTACATATAAATTATTTTTATCGCTGTACTCTTGTTTCCACTATATTTTTTTAGCACGGTAGCAATTTAAAAATAAAACAATCAATACACTAATTTTGTTTCCTTTAGGGTTTGGGTTAAACACGATGGTAATTTAAAAATAAAACAAACCTTGAGTATTAAATTGCGTGATATTCTTGATGGAAACTTAAATAACTATTTAATAGTACACATTCGGTTAAATGAACCTAATCTTAATCACGAATAAAGTTTAAAAATAAGGTACTTGTTTATTAATTTATTTATTTTGTTTTTCCGCATCTTACCACCCGTTCGGATAATACGTATAACAGTATGTACTATTTATTCTAATGCAGGAGTGGCCAAACTTTTGGATCTAGTGAGCTACTTTAGAGCAGGAAAATCATTTGCGATCTACTTCGAAATCATAGTTTGATATTGTTTGGTTTATTGGTAGAAAAAATTGTAGCCCATTTTGTGTTTTAATAGTAATATTATATTATATGTTAAAATGTATAATCCTTTAATTGATTGAAATTAAGTATTTCATTAAACTACATTATACTACATTACATAACTTCACTGAAAAAAGAAATATATCGTTAAACACTTGACTTTGAAGTTGGTGCATGACCCTGCATAATCTTATGATAGTTTGATGAATGAGGGTTTATAAATACTCGGGCACAAACGAAGGCAGGGTTGTAAGTGTTCATCAGTTAGACAACTACAATATTTAGATTCTTATAATCATCATTTGAGAAAGCGCTTTAAACCTTTTCTTTAATTTTCTTTCTTTCAATAATTTTTAATCGATCGCCTGTTTGACCACCTCTACTCTAATATGTTAAGGATGAGGAAGGTTAAATTTAGAAGTAGTACACCGGCATTTGAGTGGAAGGAAAGTTGAAAACAATTTAGGAAAAAAAATCCAGTGTACCTGACCGGGTTCGTACCCCTATCTCCCCGTCATCAGCAGTCAGTTTTTTTTAGAGAGAGTAGCGCCTCAGACCATGCGACCGCCAAAGAGGATCTAATTTTAACTATATGATGCAGTAGCTTGGTTGTAATTTGTTTTTATAACTTCAACCGAATGATTTAATCCCAATGATTTAATATAAGAGGAAAGAATAGTAAGGATACTTTATATTAAATGCACCTGCACTAGCGGGAAGAGAGAATTGTAAAATCACAGTAATAAATCGCGTATGTAAAATCACCCTCACTGTATCCAACAGAGGTTCGAACCTTGACCTCCCCGTCAGCAGCAGCTATCCAATCTCTCTCTTTCTTTCTCTCTCTAGCCTTATGCCTTATAGGGCCTCTACACGATCGGTCAGGCTATCGTACGGCACGTATGACCGTGAGGGACATGACATCCAGGCTAGGTCGCCTTATGTGTAGACTATTAGATACTCTATGGGCACAGAACGTCGCCCAGGGTTCAACCTAGGAGGTTGTCTTCACGTCGTACCCGCAATGAGATGATGTGATGATGGTTATTATGATGTTGTGGAGCCGGTGTAAGTCTTAACCTAACTTAGCCTAACTAACTAAACCCTGTTGACCATTAGGATAATTCCCCTTAAGGGAAAAATACCCAAGCTGCCAGCCGGGAATAGAACCAGGGACCCATAGGCTTGTAGCCAGGTACACTGATCACTACAGCACGGGGACAGCTAGGCTGTCAGTATTAATGAAGTAATAGTTAATACTGACAGTCTGAAAGATTGTGTAAGTGCAGTACTGATGGATGGACTTGCGTAAAATTTTGACGTGATCCGAATTTTCTGATAACATCAGTTTCAGTCCATCAGTCTTGCAAGTGGTGGGAGAGACTGACAGTATGACTGACCGTGTGCAAGCGCTCGTCAGTATTACCTTCAGTCTCAGTAGCTAACAGAGACTCCACAGGCCTTTTTCTTATCATTCACGTTGTTGCACGTTGCATGCAGGAGCTGAGACTGATAAAAATAATTACGCTAAGACTGACCGTGTACAGTCTCGTTGTAAATACTGATGCATACTGTCGGTCAAGCTGATCGCTTAGGGATCCTATAAAACGAGGTATCGGCAAGCTTTTTGGGCCCCGATCGACTTTTATATTTATCAACGGTCCCGCGATCACCACATTGTTTCTCCACTTTACTGTTTTGTTTGTCTATATATTTCATATTTAAATCGGTGTTTGTCAAAGTGCGGTCCTTGAACCACTGGTTGTCCGTGGCGGCCATTAGGTGGTCCGCAGTATCAGTAAGTTTAATATTAATAATAATAATAATTAATCAAAGAATATTGATCAATGATCCCACATAATACACACATTTTAAATGCAAATGATTTAATATAAAATATTATTACTATGCTGTATTTTCTTTCCTCGGTAGACAAGAGTCACGTAGAAAAGGACGTTTGTACAAACCTTAAATCAACAAATCTGAACAATTGAGCTTAAGAATCTTAAAAATAGTAAAACAACTATTATTAATTAATTTAATTAATTATATAATATTTTCTTTCAATATTTAAATTTGTTTTTGTATTGTAGATCTATTTATAATCTTAAAATGGAATCGCCTAAAAATAATATTTTTCTGCATATTTCTCGAATCTTCTTTCGTATATCCTTTCTCTGCCTCTACTCTCAGGACCCAGTCGGTATCCCAGTGCGCATAGCTTCTATTTGGTGGTCCACCATCACCAAAACATTGCGAGCATTGCCTTAAATTCAACCTTTACACCAATAATTACGTCCTCACATTTATGACTCAAATAATTACGTCCTCACATTTATGATAAAAAGCCCGCTTTGGCGGCCGTATGATCTAAGGTGCTAATCTCACAATAGACTAGTCTGTAGATGATGGGGAGATCGAGGTTCGAATCTAGGTTGGGTGTACCGAGAGTGGTTTTTTTTTCTGAAATAAGTTTCCATTCTCCTTACATGCAAATGAGGGTACACTTTCTATAAATATAACCTTCATAATCCCTAAAGACCATGGACGTAATTAGTACATAAGCGTATAATCCGAACGGATAGTAAGATGCCGTGTTATAAAAATTGATTTTAAAAAAGTAAACGGAAAAAGAACTCCACACGCTGTCTCTCCCTTCTGAACTAAAGGCTACGGCTCGTATTTTGGTATAGAATAAAAGTGAATCATTGGTAAAATCGGGTATTCCCCTTTCACACTTATGAATTAACTTTCGAGGGTCTGCGAGATGGGTCTGTTTTATATTTAACTATATTATAGGTTGTGTACTGATTTAATCAGTCGGTTTAAAAAGACCACGTTAAATATCTTTAAAAAAAAATATATATATATATATATATTTAATCGTCTTT